>LPNX010316842.1:113450-155050 GCA_001517045.1 Pseudotsuga menziesii | reverse complement strand
AAATCGCTTGTCCATAAGCTTCCACTCGCCCGCCGTTGCGGCCAGGAGGAGACAGTTAGCTCCCGATTCAAGTGTCATCCGACGTCCGACCTTGTCTTCCCCCGCCTGAATTGAGTTTTCCACCCCGTCGCCTGTCCCCTACCAGTGTTCCGTCCGCCGTTGCGGATGAGCCACCCCTCCTGGTTCCCGAAGCACTCTTCCCCCCGACCTTCGATTCCCCTTTTTTCGCCCATGTTTCCGCTCACCCGGTTTCTATATTTCCCCACCGTTGCGGCTCCTGAATTCTTGTCTTATCCGATGCAGAAGTTGGTCGACCACCGCTTATAATTTTTCCCGCCCAAATATTAAATCAATACCTTGTCCAAGCGAACCTGGCTAGTCTCTTGCGGATTTAGAATGCTGGGCAGAGAATGTTTAAATGTTTAAAAAACTCCCCTTTGTAGTGAATAATGCATTGTGATTGTTTGCAGAAGGAATCCGATGCTACTAAAGCGACCATGGGCTAAGACGTAGCTTGGTCGGACCGGAACCGGCACGATCACAAGGAAGGAAAAATGCAGAAAAGGACAAAGCAAGCAAACGAAGGAGGAACAGACAGAGGAAGACTCATTTGTTACTGGTTAGAAGATAAAACGCTCATAGAGAATGATTGGAAAAAGGCAGTGGCCAGAACAAGAAGCGGAATCGTTGAAGATACTGAAAAGTCACACGCTGGGGTGGCATCCCAAGGGGCAGCGGGGGTAGTTTAAATAGAGGGAAGGAGGACTGAAAAAGGGCTTTTCCCTGGAAAACTTTGTATTTGTTTACTTGTAAGATGAACTACTTCGTTTTGCATAGGAACAACAATTTTTGCCTGTCGGAGAGAGTGAAAAGCGAAATGTATCAATGCAAACTCAATGAATAATGTTGAAGAGGAACTATTTCGTTTTCAGTTGTGTTTCATTTACTGTAAGAGTATTCGATATTCTGAACCTATGTTCTTTCTAAATGTTCTTCAGTAATTTCTGGATATTTTCGTTGTGAGTAATAGATGTTGTGATAAAATGATCGGCTATCTGGTTATTTGAATATCTGTAAGTGTTCATGTGCTTTAGAAGAAGTATCAGCTACATGTGATTCTTCTTTATGTATGTGAAAATGTATTGCTCACCCAAAATGATAACCTTGCTCCCTAGGGATAGTGTAGATAGTTAGCTTATTTCTTTTGTATCTGGTTTGGTTGCTCACGAGCGCAAGACGAGAGGTAAGAACCTGCGCAGCACTTTGTGCCCGCTCCCTGCAGCTTGATCACCCTGCATTTAGTTAGGCACTTGCATATCATTTCGTTAAGTCAAAATGCAAAAACTCGGTGGGCCGGGCCGCAACCGGTAAAGCCTTAGTTTTGTTCCTTGACCTACGGTAGCCGGACCGCATACCGGACGGATTCCCTATTTCAAACAGTCAACGGGCTAGTTGGGAACATTGATTGGGGAGAATCCCTTACTTTTGCCACCTACAAATTTCCAGGCCTCAACAGAACACAAAATAGGATATGGAAAATAGATCCGTACAATCATCTCCTAACCAAAGAACATCAATTAAATTAACAATCTCAATTTCTTGTGTAGCTGCATAATGGTGGACCAAACCACAAACCTTCTTTCCAAATTGATGTAAAACATTTATAATTATGTAATGTATCTTATGAGGCTCTAAAATATCATAATATAATACATATGTATCAGATAACATCCAAGGTATAGTGGATCCAAAATAAGGTAGAGTCACAGTAGGAAAACTAGGTGCAACTAGAATACAATGACAATTGGGAAAATCTAAAGAATATAAGGACCTTAAATTCGACCCAATGAAGGTTATATCAGATATAAATGTATGTAAAATCATACCAAATATATATAAAATTACATGGAAAACAAACCAATGAATGAAAACAAATACATACTTACAACTTGTACCAGTGATATAGTATCATAAACCATGAAATTGTGTGGTTTACCAACTAGAGAATTTAAGAGTTGTAGGGTATTTTGTGCATAACAAGGATGGGATAAGGGTGTAATAACCTGGATATTAGCATGAAAATTATATTATAAATCATATAAACAAGAATCTGAATGGATTTTGAAAGAGTTGGATAAAGGTAAGTCAGAAACTAGTGACAAAAAACTAGTATTGAGAGGAGATGGATCTGGACAAATGATAGGTGACTTATCCAAAGGAGGAAATGAGATTTATGATTCTAATATATCAAAGTATTTATCAAAATCAGATACATGGAAAAAATATTTAAATCTATAAATCAAATCATGAAAATCATTACCTTTGAATTATGCATTATGGCAGTGCTCCTAAGGATCAACAGAGGTTTTCTTTCCTTTCTTTCTTACAAAATATGGAACATAAATTTTGTTTCATTTGATAAAATAAGTAATTATTTCCATATTATTATTAAAAAATATTTTTCATTGTGATAAATTTTGTTTCAATACGTACACTTCGATCTCCCTTTCTTGTTTCTCTTCTTCTTGGAATTTGAGCCTTCATTAGTAGAATAAGAACCTTCATCTTCAAAATATGAATTTGTCTTATTCTACTTCATTTTTTGCTTCCCTTTGGACTTGGAATTATTTCTTTTCATGAGATGAAATAACATGATCCTTTCAATTTTTGAGAGTCCCCATTTAAATAATCTTGTCTTTCTCTTATGTGAGAGAATTTATGAATGCATCGAGGGATGACATCCTCCAATTTCAAACTGCAAGCTTAGTAGAATGGAATTTTGACACAAAAACTAAGTATTCCAGACCCATAATGGATCAAATGGAAAGAACTAATTTATTTTTATTCTTCTCAATCCCACACTACTTAAGCAGAGGAACTAGTGACTTGAACTTGGTTATGAATTCCTCAATGGTTTCGAATTCACTTTGTCTCAATGAGATCAACTCATTATCCATATGATGTCCCATAAGCTCATCTTGATTTCTAAAGAGGGATTCAAGTTTGATACACATTTCACTTGGAATGTTCAATCCATCAAGATGGAAAAGAATCTATGAAGAAATAGAGAGACAAATAAATACATAAGTTTCATCCTTCTTGTTATGCCACTTTGTTTTCTAGCAACTGCATTCGGATCAATTTCTAAATCCATAATAAATGTATATAGAACTTCCTTGTGCAATAGTATCTCAATATTGGTTTTACATTCATGTTAACTAAAGGAATTCAATGTTACTATATTAGATAGGTCCATGATCTATTTCTGCGCTACTAGTGAGAGAACTCAACACCTGAACAAAACTTGAAAGAAAATTTTTGTAAGCTCAATCACACTCTATTTCAAAAATAAGCACATTATTAGGGTGTTTTACGCCTCTCTAGAATTATATAGATAAATAAATAGGGAGAAATGAAAACATACTAGTATTTATGTGGAACCTAGTTGCTTCTAGTGCATCAATTGAAGCATTTAAGGAATGAAAAGGCCTAACCAAGATCTGATACCAGATTAGGTTTTGACAGGAAAATCTTATGACAAAAATAATCTTCACATATATTGTACAAGAAAAATAGAGAATAAGAATAATGTTCTATGACACAGTGAATTAAATAACAATCAGAAAAATATCTCATTCCTTATAATTCATCATTATGTGTAAATACATAATACAAACCAAACGAAAAATTCAAGAGGCTAAATAAGAAGCTGAACTACACACTTGTGGTAGGATTATATAGACTTAAACTACCCCCTACACATAGAATTGACTATAACACCTGAATTAGTTAAATGAGTGTGAGTGGAAGTTAACTTATGGTAGATAGGTAGGTGGGTCACATTAGATAGTTTCAGTTCCAAAAATAGCAGCAACAGTCAAGGAGGGAACATAAATTGGTTAGCTAGTTAAGAATTGATATCATAACTTCCTGTGAGTAATCGAGAGTTCCAAGAATGAAGGAAGGTTCTATTGATCCCTATAATTAAGGATAATAGGCGCATTAGGTCCAAATACTCATGCATGGATGGATAATGAAGGCTAGGATGAAAATTAGATAGTCTGCATGATAAAAATAATGAGGACTAGCACTAGGAAACTGATTAGGGGCAAATAACAAGTTTTAGGAACTTAGGTAAATAAAATAATGATTAATCCTAATGTCTAGATGGCTTGAATATTCTAACAAGGAAGATCACTTGTAGATGCTTCTTTAGTTTAGGATATGGTATGATATCTTGTTTATAAGGAAGTAGTCAACAGTGGCATTGTGTACAACTGATGTAGAGTATATTGTAGCTAAGAGTGAAGTTTGAGTACATCAAGGAGAATATTGGATCTATCCATATCAATTTTCCTAGAAATAGGGAGTGACGAGGCATGTTCGAAAGATGCAGGTGCACCTAGGATTCTCTCTACATGACAAGAAGATGCAGAAGGCATGGGATTCTCCCTACATGACAAGAAGATGCACAAGGCATGGGATTCTCTCCACTGAGTGGAAGACATAGATTCTCCTAGCCTACTCTCGACATTCAAGAAGACGTGGGTGGTCTAAGGGTCATAATACAACTAGTATTCTCTCCATTGGGTGGAAGACACAGATGTTCCTAGGATTATATCCACTAGGTGCAAGGCATAAGTTGACTGAGATTCTCTCCACTGGGTGGAGGACACATATGTTCTTGGTCTGATCTCCACTGGGTGGAAATATTAGGTTATCTAAGGGACATAGTGAATGCACTTGGTATGATCTCCATATGGTGGAAGAACCATATGCTCCTATGTTTGTCTCCACAGGGTGGAAGATAGAGGTTGTCCAAGGGACAAAATGTATGAATATAGGTTTCTCTCCACATAAGATGATGAGATGATCTGGATACAACAAGATGACGATAGGAGACAGAGGTGATTTATCAGGAAATGTATTATGTGGTGCTGGGTTGTACCTACTTGATGGTTGGCTCATAGAAATGATGAATTCATAGATATGATCTAGGCCTACATCTAACATGAAAAAGGGTTGGATATGTAGAACTTATGATGATGTATATATTCAAGAAATTTCACTAGTCAAATGTCATAAGAATACATTCCTTTTTAAGAGGGAGTGTTGTTGAAAATGTAACTTCGGAATATATTCTTATATATTTATTGTATTATTAATGTACCTCCCTTCACAGATGTTTTTCCTCCATTCGGATATGTCATTTATTTGCTTGGTCATGTAATAATAATTACATATCGAGGTAAAACCTCCCTTCCAAGTTGTGGAAATAGTCCCAATACAATTATTTCAAAATGTATTTTGAGTCTCCCAATTAGGTTAGGAAGTCGTCCCTATTGGGGCTTTAGGTCACCCACTTGAAGAGTATAAATATTTGGGCACTCTCTCTCATTTGGACACACAAAAATCTAAAGAAAGTTCTGTCTAACAAGAAGAAAAACAAGTTTGATGAGGTAGAAGAGAAGAGGAATCTATGAAAGATATATTGTCTCTTGCTTTTCTATCTTGGTTTGACATTTTACTTAGTGATGAATATATACAAAAGAAGTTCCTAGGTTTTTCCCAAGAGAGGGTTTTTTGAGGATGAAATATTTTTGTCTCTTTTATGTTGTGCTTGTTTATCTTTCAATGATCCTATCATACTAGATTAATTATATAACATATTTGAATTAAAGTTCAAACACTAATAATTGTCAGCTTTGAGTCTTCCTTTTGATCTAGATATCTCCTCGGCTATGGTATTTAACACTAAGAGTCATTTATCGCTAGTGTAGTTATACTATTTTTGTTGTTGTAAACTTTATTATTTAACTTAGATGTACATGTGTAAGGATGATTTTCCCATACCTATAAATGGATCTATCTTTGGACCCCTATGACCCAGCAAAAGGTAAGTCATAATACACATGTTTCTACTTGTGAAGTCGGGTCAATTTTTCTATTTATATATATATATATATATATATATATATATATATTGAAAACTCTTATTCATGATAAATTTGAATTTTTTAACACAGGAAAACTCAGCTAGCGACAATATTCTTGGCTAAGTAGAGAAAGGTCAACCCCTTCTTTCTCAATAAGTTGTGTTTTCCCTTTGTAATCGAACGAATGTTCTCTCCTTATTGGTTGTAATGATTCATGGTGATGGATCCAAGTCCATCTTTGAGTTTCTGCTTCACACCCACCATTCACAGTGATTTCTATTCATCAGTAGCCCCTTATTTCAATGTAGGGTTTTATAAGTATGAAAGTACTAGCAGGCTATGTGTTGTGGCTCTGTATCTAAGTTGCTAAGAAGACCTCTCAGTGGTATGTATTGTTGAATTGTAATTATTAAGAGAATAATAATGTCATTGTTTTAATCAATCTAGTAGTTTGAATACACTCTATAGCTCGTAAGAATCAAATGGACTAAAAAATAGAAAGATCGTAAATGATGAATGTATGATGTGACTATTTGCTTCAAATTCCAAAATGGATAATTGTTTAATTTGTAACTCTTAAAAAAATTATATGTTTACTAACCAAACTATGTTCATGGTTAGGGTTACATAAAACACTAGAGTTGTATCACTTTGTTTTTATTATAGGAAAAGATTCATTATGAATTTATTTTTTTCATCCGAATACTCATAGAGATTAGATGCGAAATAAATGGTCATATATAGACTAGTTGATTTGGGTTTTTTACCACTTATATTTTGATCAACTTGGAGAGTTTCATATTATGTAGCACAAATAACCACTTAAACATGTTGAGTGACTCATTCATGAAGTCTATTTTCTTACAATTTAAACCTATACAGTCAATACTTAGTTTTTGAGTTAAATAGGTTTGGAAATGGGTTAATGACTTAAATAGAGAAAACCCACCTATGAAGGGTGTTGGTTATTACTTGAATATACCATGACTCAAGCATGAGTAAAATATTAGAGCCTATGATTGCATACACCCTTTTTGTGTCTTCCAACCATTATCATGATCAGAGATACCATTCGACACCCTTGGGTACAGATCCTTATAGTTTATCCTATAACACTAACTCTAATTGTTTATTGTTTGTTACTTCTTAAATGAGCATTAACCCCTTTTGATATATATAGATCTTGGATAATATATCGACCTTTAGTCTATGGTTATATAGAAAATAATCAACCAATCTCTACCCCTATAGGTGCAGGGGTATCACTGCTAAATTGATTCTTACTAGGGTTTTAAGAAAAAGTAAAAGATCAATTTATTGTATTCCTAATTAATGCTTGACCTTTGGATAAGAATAACTATGAAAAAGTATAGGATCTAAGGAATAACAAATTTCAAATAATTGTATCTCTATCCTTAGTACAATAATTCTTAATAATCCATTGCCCAAAATGTGACATGGAAAACTTGAGCAGGATAATATTTTATTAAGTTAGCAGAGAGCTTAACTTCTACAACATATGGTTAGGGTTTAGGATATAACCGTATAACAATTCCTTTAAATAAAAATAAAATTCCATGTGAGGTTTTAATTTAATTCTACTATTTAGTCGATTATTAATGAAATAATAGTACAAAAATAGAGTATTTAATTAAATGTAAATAATCACCATACTTAAACTTCCTTTCAATTGTAAATATTACTCATACTCTCAGTAATAGTTTCTAACAACATATATTTTTAAGCAATAAGTAGAACAACTTATTAGTAATCAACACTAGAATTGGGTTTTGAGAAGCCATGCTCCATCCAACCTTAGGATATCAAAGTCACTAAAGATCTGCAAGCATCCATCGCCTTTCCCATAACTCGAATTTATTCAACTATAATTTTCCGAACAAGTGCCAACAAATGCCAAGGGAAAGTTACAACCAAAGCTTGAAAGTTCTCAGACCCTATGAGATCTGTTTCTTAGAATCTAATGACTCAACTCACAACTCACACATATTTTATATATATATAGTTTATCAACTCACACATAATCACATAAATCATAATATCTCATACAAAATTACCCGAGGCCTGATAATATTACTAGCCATAGATAGTCGTAGTTGGATCTTGTTTCGGAGCCTGATATCTCATTTTTTCAGCACGGCTAGAGGGGTTCTCTTTTTTCTCTTTAGATAAATTAGGGCTGGTTATTTTTCCTTGTACATGCTTTTTATATCTACCTAGAAATTTTTTGGATATCAACTACATGTTCCCCATTTGGACACTTTCCCCCTTAGGGATGAGAAAACCTTCATACATTAACATAAATAAAAGTAATGTCATTTCAAGCAAGGATGCTCATAAACACTAAAAAAATTAACTGAAATTATTGAGAACTATTTATTTGCATTTCTAATTAAAGTCATTAGCAATACTTAATAAACTAGTTACCAACATTTACATGTTTTTTTACAGTACTTAAATTTTATCCAGGGGTGTTACAATCTTTCCCCCCTAAATATTTTCACCATCCTTAGTGAACTCTTAATTAACCTTCTTTTGTTTGATACATAAAAGGATACACTTTCTTTATTTCATCATTGCTCTCCTAGGTGGCTTCTTTTGGAGCGCAATGCTCCCATTTCACTTTAAATTGAGCAATTACTCATTTTTAGAATGTTATTTCTCTTTGATGTATGATACGTATCAGTTCTATGAGAACCTCTCCTTATGGTTCCACCTTGAGAACATTCTAGTAAATGACATGAGTTTTGTCAAAAATATATTTCTTTAATAGATATATGTGAAAAAAACCATGAGTTTTAATGTGAGGGGGTAGAGCTAGCTGATATGCAACTGGTCCCACTCTAGTTAATATTTGAAGGGGACCCACAAATTCAGGTGCAATTTTAGTGTGAATTTTGGCTCTTAAAGAGCTCCTTTTTTTGTTTAGCCCTTATGAACACATGATCTCCCACTTGGATTTATTTCATTGTCCACTTAGCATCACATGAATCTTTTTCTCCCCTTGGGATGATTTCAAATTATGTTTTATTTACTGTACAACTATTTCCAATCTAACATTTATGATCCTAGTTCCAATCAGTCTTTAAGATTTCCCCATCTCAAGGAAATTTTAGATTTCCTGCCATAAAGTGCCTTAAAGGGGATCATTTTAAGGGAGGCCTAATATCCATTATTTTATGCCGACACTACTAGATGCGAAAAATATTCCCATTTACCTTGATGTTTCATTACATACATATGTAACATGTGTTCAAGTACATGATTCACATGTTCTGTCTGCCCATTTGTTTATGAGTGGTAAGCGGTGTTGAAATTAAGTTTAGTATCCATACTTGCAAATAGAGATTTCTAGAAATTTCATGTAAATTTAGTATCCCTATCTGTTACCACCACTTTTGGTATACTATGAAGTCTAAAGATTTATTTCATGAAAATGTTAGCAATGTTAATCACCTTGTAAGTGGAATTAACAAGAATGAAATGAGCTTCTTTAGTCAGCTTATCTACCACCACCATAATGGAATCATTTTTATTTTTAGTTTTAGGAAGTCTAGTAATACAATCTATCGTAATGGTTTCCCACTTCTATTCTAGAATGAGTATGGGATGTAGTAGTCCAATAGGGTGTTGGTGAATTGATGTAACATGTTGAAACTCTAAGCATGTAACAACATACTCTATAGCATTTCTCTTCATATTTGGATAGTAAAAATATTTTGTAATTCCTATGACAAGATTCTAATACCCAAAATATGGGCTATCATGATGCTCCCTAAGAATGATTTCTTTAATTAGTATGCATTTTGGAGGTACACACCACTTGGAAAGGTGCATTTAAAAATGAAAACCATGGTTTTGTTTTTAACTTGGATGAATAACTATGAAAATCAACCCCAATTCTAATGTAAGAAATGATTATACTCAATTGTATATAAAGGTTTCATTTATATCTAAATAAATTTTAATACCAATGAAATTAATTATAGTTAAATAAATTTTAACAATACTCAATATTTAAAGCATAATACCATATTGATTTTTATATTTAAAGGGGCAGCTGGTTAGGTACATAAATTCTATTTTTAAAATGTAGAAATTTTTCTTCCTCATTCTGAAATTATTTTATAGAATCTAAATCAAATCTATTATTACATTGTTCCAACAAAGTATGGTATTGTCAATCATTCTTGGGGGTTGTCTTTATCAAGTTTTTCAAATTAGATTCATAGTTGTTGGCGATTACTGCATGTAATTCATGTTGTTTCTGAATAAGTGCATCTACAACTACAATTCATTTTCATTTTATACGTTTAATATCAATGTCATACCCACTTAGTAAGGGGATTCATTTGGCTTCTCATGCATTAAGGATATTTTGGTCAAATAAATACTTCATCCCATAATTATCAATTAACAACATAAATTTATTTCCTAGAAGGTAATGATGCCATGTTTTCAAAGCATTGATAATGGTTCTTAGTTCTTGATCGTGGGGTCCATAATTTTTATCATAATATTTCAATTCACAAGACTCATAACAAATAATATGACCCTCTTGAGACAACGCACCACCTACTCCTTCTTTGCTTGAATAAATGCAAACTACACAATATTTATAGGGATAAACCATTTTTAACATAGGAGCAGTGGTCAACAAGTGTTTCATCCTATCAAGGCTTCCTTAACACTAGTGGCTACAAACAAATTTGACTCCTTTATTCTACAAGGAGGTGATAGGATTAGACACCCATGAAAAACCTTCAATAAACCACCTATAATAACATGTAATTCCAATGAAACACTTGATGTCATGGACATATTTTGGTATAGGCCATTCCAAAATAGCTTAAATCTTAGCAGGATCAACATCTATTCCTTGGTATGAAATAATGTGTCTTAATTACTAGATTTATTTCTTGAAGAACTCACATTTACTAAGTTTAGCATACAACCGATGTTTGCATAAGGTATGCAAAACCAACCTCAAATTCTCCTCATGTTCCTTTTTGTTCTTTGAATAGATTAAAATTACATTAATGAAAATGAGCACAAACTTTTCTAAGTAATTGTTAAGTACGTTATTCATTAAAAACATAAACATAGATAGAACTATAGTCAATCTAGAAGGAAGGACAACAAAATAATAATGACCATATCGTGTTCTGAATGTGGTCTCATGAATATCCTCATCCTTAATTCGAACTTGATGGTACCTAGGTTTGAGATCAATTTTGGAGAAAATTTTGGTTCCTCTCACTTGGTCAAATAGATCGTCAATTATGGGTGAGGGATATTTGTTCTTTATGTTAATTTTAATCAGTCGTTAATAGTAAATGCACATCGTAAAAGTACCATCTTTTTTCTTAACAAAAAAGGACAGCTGCACTCCATGGCGACACACTTGGCCGAATATAGTTCTTATAAAAAAACTCTTGTAACTGCATTCAATAACTCAATAAGATCTGGGACACTGATATAGTAAGGGGATATCAATACCAGTGGTGATCCTGAGATCAATTCTATGGTAAAATCTATGTCCCTTTTAGGAGGTAAACCAAAAACATCACCATGAAAGACATCTTTAAATTCTTTTAACACAGGAAAATATTCTAAAACTAGTTTTTGACTAACTTTTTCATCCTAATTTATTTGAACAAAAAAAACTTGGAATCCTTTCCTAGCACATTAATTAAGTTGTACTATTGAAATTCATTTGATTGAAACGAGTTTACACTACAACAAAATTGACTTTTAGGAATGGTTGTCTTTCACCTCCAAAAGTCACTTTTGGGGGCAGTTTTGTCTTTGGAGGCGGCCTTTACAAAAACGCCCCTAATAGCACCAGTGCTAAAACTTTTGAATTTTAGGGGTAGTTTTGGAAGAGATCAAAACCACCCCTAAAAGTGAATTTCAGAGGAATTTCTAAACCGCCCCCAAAAGTGAATTTTAAGGGCAGTTCTAAACCCCCCTCATAAACACCTATTGGGGTGGTTCCAAACCATCCCCCAAAAGTCCTTATTACAAAAATTTGGGGGCAGTTACAAATGCCCCTTGTAAGTATGTACGGGGGTGGTTCAAAACCCCCCTTGTAGGTACCTATGGGGGAGGTTCAAAAACCCCTCTTGTAGGTACCTACGGGGGTTGTTTAACCCCCCCCAAAAAGGCATCTACGAGGGCGGTTCAATCCCACCCTAAAAGTATTTATTACAAAAATTTGGGGGCGGTTATAAACTCCCCTTGTAGGTACCTATGAGGGCGGCTCAAAACCCCCCTTAAATGTATTTATTACAAACCTTTGGTGGGGGGTTATAAAACCCCCTCGTAGGTACCTACGAAGGCTGGTAAAACCCCCCATAAAACTATTTAGAAACCTTTGGGGGAAGCTATAAACCCCCCTTGTAGGTACCTATGGAGGCGGTTCGAACCCCCCCTAAAATTCTTTTCAAACCTTTGCGAGTGGTTATAAACCCCCCTGTAGGTACCTATGAAGGCAGTTCGAAACCCCCCTTAAGATTCTTTACAAACCTTTAGGGGTGGTTATGAACCGTCATCGTATAAACTTACAGGGGGGGGGGTTGAACCCCCCTCGTAGTGACATATGAAGTTAGTTTAGAACCCCCTCATATCCATAATAAATCATAATAAAATTTATTTGATTTAAAATATCAATATTGAAATATCATTAGGGAACAAAGGAATCGAACCTTCAACCTAATGCTTGTAAAGCATGCACTTTTGCATTCATCTAGAACCCTTTAACAATTGGGGAAAGGGGCAATATTAACACCAAGGTCTATAGCAAGGCCAAGGCCTATTTTGTCTTACTGGTTTTTACATTTTTTTTAAAGAAGCTAGAGAGCTGTCATTTTCTCAATGTTTGCATTTATGGTTTTCCCTCTTTCCCCCTCTTTCCTTTTTAAGTTCCTTCTCTCAAAATTTTGTGTGTGCATATTTAATGGAGGAAGTGGATTATGATCCTCTATGAAAGCCATGAAATTTTCTCACAATTCTCATGGGAAATTCCAGAAGCATATGTGAGTGCATGAACATCATGACACATGTTAAGATTCATACATAGTTGTAGAAATAGATATTCCAACCATGAAAATCCATGCCAATGCTCTATAAACCGAGGAAGAAAACACTATTAAACAATAAAATTGAGACAATTAAATGACATGCTATTGTAATCTCACTGATCACATAAGGTTACCAATAATACATACTAAAACATACATATATAACAGAGACAAGAGATAAGAACAAGTAGGTGAATTAACAGATTATATTACATGAATGAGTCCATACAACATAGAGAATTGAATTGAGTTCTCATCTGATTCAACAGCCTAATATATATGATTACAAAACCGTTAGAAAATAACTACCTGTCGGTTCAGTGAACCGACACGACCTTAGTTGGCCGACCTAATCTCTACTTTAGTTGGCCTACCGACTTAGTTAGTTGATCGACTAAGTCAACTATTGTTCAAGTCGACTTATCGACTTTCTCCTCCTACATCTCCCCCATGAACAAAACGTTTCTTCGTCCTGAAGAAATAAGGGGGTACAAAATTCTTCCTGTCTGGTCTCAATAGTTCCTGTGATGTGCCTCATCTTCATGGGCTGTGAAGTCTGATGGTCGATCTTTTCTATACACAAACTTCGACAATGGATGGGGCTGTTACTGTGAGGTGATGTTGGAAATCTGTCCAACTTTGCAAAATCTTCTGCATGTCGATGGTAAGTGTGGTCAGGATTGATAGGATCGACATCTTTTCTAAAATGGAGACTTCTTTTGTTCTCTCCATGTTGGGACCCATAAACTGGTCCTTCTCCTCTACAGTCTTGATAAGTCGTTTCATCTGCGAACATATGATGTCGACTTTTTCTAAATTGGGGATAGCTTGTTGTACCCACTGATGTGCTTCCCTCTCAAGTTTCTGCAGCTTGGCTATTTCAAGCACTATTTGTTCTTCTATTGTGGTTCTGAGTGCTTCATCAGTGGTTTTCCTATTTTCCAGTGCCTAGATCCCTTGTCGGGTCTGCCAAGTTTGCTAGTAGACTTGCCCATAGTAAGAAGGATAGTCTCTCAGTATTTCTTTAGTTATGATGGACTCTTCCATGTGATCTTGTAGCACTTTATAAGCTTTAGAAAAGGCGGTGTGTTGTGCCATTAGAAGTCGAGCAGTTTCTTCTTTTTGTTCTTCCTTTGTTTCCTGAATGTGTGCTTGGAGTGCTGACACCATGCTTTCGAATAGCTGATATGCCTTTTCAAGTGGTTTGTCAGTGTTAACCTCTACGGGGCCCGACATTACTAAATGGACCAAGTTCCTACATTTGTTGAGGAACTCGACCTGTTTGGTGACTTTTTCGTCGAGTTCCTTACATCTGTGCTCGCTCCTCATCTTTGCTTCTATTGCTAGGGTCTTGAGGAGTTGTCCTAGCTCTGTATCGGTCAGTGAGGTTGCATCTTTCAATTTGATATGGACCTTTGATGGCTTTCCATGATGCTCCTTCTTCTGTTTCTCCTTCCTCTTCTTATGCTTTTCCTTCTCTGCTTGTGTTGGCACTTCTGTACCTACAAAAGTCAAGTCAGGATCTTTGGATTGTGGGATAGTGGTTGATGGTTTCTCTGGTTGGGGAGGTAGGATGAGTGATGCCTTTGGTTGGTTAGATGCAAAGGCTGCAGAAGTGGACGCAGTTGGTGTTGATGGTTGTGGTGGGGCTTGCTCTGAGTCGGGTGGTGGTGGTGGTGGTGGTGGAGATGGTGGTGGTGGTGAGGGAGTTGGTGAATGGTCGGGGGTGATTGGGTTGGGGGAAGTGTGGGTGAGTGGTGGGTTTTCAGGCTCGGGAGGTGAGTCTAAGTCGAAGAACATTTTGTTAATTTGGTGATTTATGTCCTCAGTTTCTTCTCCTCCAGTCGATGCAACGACTGGTAGGTTGGTTTAGGGTGCAATTGGAGTGATAGTCACGGTCTGATGTGTGGTCACTTCAGCTTCCTTGTTGGGATTTATCTCAAAAGTCGAAGTGATAGTGGCAAAGGTTTGGGACTGGAATTCATGTCCAGGTTGGTATCCACCGACCTCGAAGAGAGGTGATTTTGTAGATATCTTATGTGCCGATGTAAATATCTCAAGCTGCTTCTCAATGAATGCCTGCAAATCTTTGTCTTTATCGAACTTGGCCTTCACAGCTTCCGACATCGCACTTTTGCACAAGTCAAGTGGGATTATTGAATGTTGTTCTGGAACTTGCTCCTCTGTTACTTTTGTCGGGGATGGAGGTGGAGGCGTAGACATAAGATCGACGACGTTTTCAGGCATTGTTATGTGGGTGGTCTTGGCTTTCTTTGGTTGACCCGGTAGTGCTCCTGTGTCGACAAATCTTTGGAACTAGGTTTCCACCGGCACCTCATTTGCTGCGGCATCCTCTATTATTTCAAGGGTCGTAGCTACCAGTTCCTCCTCATAGTCTGATGATTAAGAAATGATAAGCTTACGCTTACCTTTTCCTTGTTGTTGTTGTTGTGTCTTTAACTTCTTCCTTGCAGTTGCTATCTCTTTCAACAATTTTTTAATAATGCCTTTTGTGATAGCATACTCTGGATTTTCTAGTTCTGTCTCTCCCCTTGGCTCCTGGGTTGGGATGAGACTTTCTACTGCCGGAGTAATTACCTACTGCTCTAGCTAGGTCGGTTCTTCTCCTGTGTCAATTCAGGATAAATGGTTGGGACCGACATTTAACTTGCCTGGTCTAACAACAACTTCGAATTCAAATTCTTGGAATAATAGTAATCATCAAAAAATCCTTCCATGATGTAGTGGTTTATTGACAAGATACTTAAGTTCCTGATGGTCTGTATAGAATATAAATGGGTTAGCTAGAATATAATGTCGATATTTTTGTAGTGTAAAGACCATTCCTAGTGCTTCTCTTTCTTTTGTCGAATAGTTTCTCTCAGCCTTGTTTAATTTTATGCTACTATAAACTATAGAATAATCCATTCCATCATCTCCTGGTTGAGTTAAGATTGCTCCTATTGCTAAGCCTGATGCATCAATATGAACATGGAAATTGATCAACCAGTTTGGAAACCTTAGGATTGGTGCTTTGACTAGTTTTCTTTTTAATTTCTCAAATAATATGTGGCACTCTTCTGTCCAGTTGAATTCTTTATCTTCCCTTAATAGTTCTTCAAGTGGATAGGTCATATCTGAATAATATCTTAAGAATTTTCTGTAATAGCCTATGTTCCCAAGTAGCACCCTAACTTGTTTTGGGTTTACTGGTGGTTTTAGGTCGAGGATAATTTTGATCTTTGCAAAGTCAACCTTAATACCTTCCTTACAGACAATGTGCCCTAATAATATCCCTATGGGGGTCACAAATATGCATTTCTTAATATTTAGGGATAGTTGAATTTGTCGACATCTCTCCAACATAAGGCTGAGCCATTTGCAATGATCTTTTAGCATGGAGTATATTGTCCAATCATCAAAGTATACTGCCATGGTCTTGTAAATATATTCCTGAAATGTTTTGACAACAATTCTAGAAAATACTGGAGGTGCATTTTTTAATCCAAAAGGCATAACCTTGTAAGCAAATGAGCCAAATTGACACACAAAGGTTGTCTTCTTCTAGTCTACTTTAGCTATTGGCACTTGGTTATAACCTGAGAATCCATCTGTAAATGAGTAGCATTCATGTCCTGCAACCTCATTTAAGATTTCATCTGCATAAGGAGCTGGAAATGGGTATGTTAGTGTCACTTTATTTAGTTCTCTGAAGTCGACACAAATTCTTAGTTTGGTCAGATCATGTTTCTTAGGCTATACAACCATTGGACTTGCCCATTCTGATTGGTCAATAGGATAGTTGATGCCTACTACAAGCATGTTGTCAATTTCCTTTTTGACTATCTCTTTGTATTTGTGAGCTAGTTTATATGGGATTTTCTTCACAGGTCGAACGTCAGGTTTAGTATCAATCTTCATTTCTTCCATTTCACGGACTAAGCCTTTGAGGTCTTTATAATCTCTAGCAAATACATCTTGTAACTCTTTTAATAAGTTCACTATCTCTGTGGTCTATTCTTCACTCTAGTAGTCACCAATCTTTGACATTTTTGGTCGATCGTCATTTGAGATGTCGACTTCTCTAGTTTTGACTTTAGCATCTAGCCATTCTGGTGCTTTAGATTCGTTGATTGGCCAATTTCCTTCCTTAAATTGTGAGAATGTGGTAGGGAAGTCGGCTACAGTCATTTTGTCGAAATCTTGTTTGTCGGTTGTTTCCACTTTAAGGTTTGTACAAATAGGTTTGGTCATTAGACATGGTTTGGTTTCCATCTAAAGCTTTTCCCTTACGTATTTTCATTTTCTAACTGTAGTCGTGTCAACTGTGGTTTTGTCCTCATTTGTATATTGTTGTATTTCACTATCTTTTGGTTATATTTTAAGGGTTTGTTGCCAGTCAGTTGTATAAATTCTTTAATTTGTTTTGCTGTTTCGACCAAGTTTTCATTCTTTGGTATAAAGTTGACATATTTAATGAAATTTTCCCTGAGTTCATGCCATAAGAATGTTTCACCTCTAGCTTCTTCTATTTTATACCATTTGTTTGGTAAGTCGATGAGCGTTGATGGGAAGAGGTGTGGCCATGCTCGTTCATCTTTGTATCCAAGTATTCTCCATTCTTTTTCACATGTTTTAATATGAGCTTCTGGGTTCTATCCTTGAGTGAATATGGGTATCTGAGCTTGCTTGGTTAACTTCTTTCCTCCAAACCTTTCGACAAAGTAAGTCGAAGCTGTTGTCCAGGTCTGCAGTCTTGTCTGATGGGTATCCCACCATCGAGCAGCTTGTCCTATAAAAGTTTCTACTAGGCTTTGAAGTCGTCCATGTTCACCAATATTTTTGGAAACTTGTTCTACATGAATGACAAGTGATTCTCTTTCCTTGTATCTTGGTATTTGTGTAGTATGTACATTGGTAGGTTGTAAGGTAGGGTATTCCCTAATTTTCTTCTCAAATATTTTTGGGACAATGGACACTATGAAGCACTGTTGGGTGGGATTTTTCTACACTTTTTGAATAGTCCAACACCCTCTTTATTGTGTTTCATAGTTATCGATCTCCCAATCATATAATTCTATGTCTGAATTATAACCAACTGAGTCTTGGTTGCCTAAATGAAGTTCTCCATAGATATTAGGTTCTGTATAATCTGCATTGTTTTGAATCTGGTAGAGTTGTCGGACGTCGACTTCTTCATCGTTGGACGTCAAATTCTTCATTGATAGGTTCAATCCAAGGTTCTCCTTGAGATGGGTGAATAGGTACAATGACCTTTTGTCCATTTCCTTTTAATTTGACTCTCTCTTTGTCCAGGGATATCAATGCTTTCATCTTTCTACCCCAAGGTAAACCTACTAACGCTGGGAAGGAACTGGATCCTTCCTTAGGGTCAATGATTTCGAAGTTGACTTTGGTCAATATTCCATTTATAGTTGTGTCGACGTTTTTGCAGACTTTGATAGGTTCAATTAGGCCCTGGTCGGCTAGTTCCAGGTATATGCTTGACTCATAGAGTCGAGGTCTACCCATTGGTTCCCAAGTGTCACGAGTCATGATGTTTACTTGTGATCCAAAGTCAAGAACTACTTGTCACACATGGTATCCTTCGATTTCCAGGTCGACAAGTGGGTCGACATCACCTTTATCTTTTTTATTTAAGCTACAGATGTTCTTTGTTTTTTTTTCGAAGTTGTTATGTTTTATTTCATATAGTAAGTCGATAAACTGAGAGACTTAGTTGTCTTTTTGTATGAGTTGTATTAATTCATTTATTGTGTTATGTTGATTGTCATGAGATTGTTCTTGTCGTGCAAATTCTTTGAATACATTGGTTGCTTCTTTGTATGTTTGTTTTTCTTTAAGTGGATCAGGGTAGATAATTTTCTCTTTTATTTTGCTGATTCTTGGGTTATCACTTCCTGTTTTTGTTCCTTGTTGAGTTACAATATGCAATTTTTTTTGTTTATTACATCATTTTTTTGCACACACAACAAGACATTAACATTTTTCTTTATATTTTTGTTTTCAACATGGTTGGGCAATCCTCTAGTGAGTGATCCCCTACTCCACAATGAGTACAAAATTTGAGGTCAGTTATGTCTTTATATGGACAGTCTACATACCAATGTCCCTCCTTATAACATGTAAAGCATTGGATGGGTCAACGTGGTCGGTTGTCGCGATTCCCAGGGAATCGACCTCGTCCTTCGTAGCCTCCACGTCAATTGCCATACCGGCACTCGTATATCTGACCTTCATATCTCTGACCGTTTTGATTGTTTGGTAAGTTGTTTTGCTCATTATTTTGTGCAACTGAATTGGTTTGGTAGACTGCATGATAATTTTGTCGGTTCTTCAGGTTCAAATGGCAGTCGACTATGTTATGATTTTTAGTTTCACAGATTCCACACCAGGATGCCTTGCCATTATTCATGTTGAACGAGCAATCTTTTTTCAAGTGGTCCCCACGCCGTTGGAAAATTTCACAATTTTTTTTTGTCTGTACGAATCGAACGTCTTGTCAAATGTATTCCTATCAATGGTTGTCTTTAGAGTGTCCGGTCGTTGAGCACTTTATGCACTAGATATCCTGGTTTTTGAGGTTTAACTCCTTTAAAGACTTCTGCACACTGTAGATCTGTTCTTCTAATCTGTGTTCAGTGGAGTATGCTGGGGTGTCCTCATCCATTTCCACTTGGAGAGATTTTGTAAGTGCATCTTCATAAGATTTGAATGTTTCCAGACTTATGTGTCGATGGAATTTCTGAGATAACCCTGCAAGAAACCATTGGATTAGTAATTTTTCATCTATAACATAGTCCAGCTGGCTTAGAAGGTCTTCCCATCGCTTATCATAGTCGCAGACAGTTTCTCTTGGTTTTTGTGATGTTGTTTTTATTTTTTTCGCTGCCAGGTTTTTGGCATCTAAAGTTTTGAAAAATGATAGAAATTGTGCTTTGATCTCAGCTTTGGTTGCTCTAGGTTGTCTTTCAGAAAAGGTCATATACGAAGTTAATGCCCTTTTCCTCAAGGCACCAGCGAACTGTGCCATTTTTCTGTCTTCATCCGTAACTTGGTTTGCCTCCCAAGTCGACTCACAGATGAACTAGTGTCATCTGGGGTCCTCATCCCCCTCATATAAAGGAATGTGTGCTGACCCATGACCCATGTCGAAATCACTGTCACTGCTCTCAAGAGGTGGCGGTGGTGGAGGTGGGGGTGGGGGTGTTGGGGTTATTGGTTTATTCGTCTCTGCGGGACTATGTCGACGAAAATTTCATTCCTGTCGGTTTTCGATTCTTCTTCGATCGATAGTCAGTTGATGTCAACTTCTTCTGTCGATGGCCCACTACAATTATTTGTCTGTAGCTCTAAATGTTATGTGTCTTCCAAAGCTGTATTTGGCAGGGGGGTGATCCTTCATGTGTCGGTAAGAGTAAGTGGATACTTCGATTGGAGGGTACCACTTGAAAGGTAACCCAATTTACTTCCTCTAGTCAATGGATAATGAGGTGTCATCCAGTGTATGTCTCATCGTCTAGTAAACTCCATATACCAAAGTCACCAGCTCATAGTCGGACGTCCTCTTTGACAATAGTTTGTATCCAGGTACGCAGATTCAACGGAGAGAGGGTTGTTCCTTCATGGGGAGCTCTTAATTGCAGAGCTTCTTGCTGCTCTATCCACAATTCTTCCTTCATAGGGGATGCCTCTTCTTCCACACCTTCTTCGTATCGGTCATGACCCGACTCTGGTGGATTCCCTTCCTAGTCAGTCGCCCTAGGACTCCTTCCTCTATGCAGTGCTAAGGCTCTTTCTCTTCTTTCTTCCCTCCTTTGTTGTCTCTCTTCCCTCTCTATTTTCTGAATGTCTGACATACCATTGTGTGATACTATTCTCTTGATTTCCCTTTTGGTCAACTTCTCATTACTGGTGAATGGTATCTACTTCTAGTCGACTAGAATCCACTCCACTTTATCTCGACATATGACCAGCTACCCCCCCCATAACCTACCCGACGCTTTTAGAAAGAACAGATACTTCGGTTTACTTGCTTAGGAAGTGTTCCCACTCCCTTTATGCAATGAATTTTTCCCACTTCTTTTGCTTTTCTGCCTAGTTAGAGTTTGATGGCAGTTCATGAAGTGATGGATGAGGTTCAACAATATGTCCTAGTCCCTTCTAAATCAGAAATTTGAACAGCAAGGTCGGTAAGGAGCAGAGAAATTGCTCGGTGAGTTATGTGTAAAATTTCTCCTTGACGATTTCCATCGAAGTTCTGTCTTCTACTGATTGCTCTTCGGTGATTTTCTTGAACCACTACGACAAGTTTGTTCTACATCCTCGGATCAATTTTTCCAGCAACTATTGGTCGTTACTCCCTTCCATATTTTTCATCTAGGAGTTTCTTCAGAAGTTGGGGCACTAATTCTACAAACTTCTCATGTGTTTCTGTAAAGAATCTTTCTTTTTCCTGTGCAATTGTTAATTTGTTCCTTCGTGCGTAATTCTGCAAATAATTTGCAACTTTACGTTCCCACTAGTCCCTAATCTCCTGCTCTGAGATCGTCTATTTGCATACATTTCAAACATGTACTACCGGAAACAGAACCAATGTTTTAATCTCACAGATCACATAAGGTTACCAATAATATATACTAAAACATACATATATAACAGAGACAAGAGATAAGAACACATAGGTGAATTAACAGATTATATTACATGAATGAATCCATACAACATAGAGAACTGAACTGGGTTCTCATCTGGATCAACAGCCTAATATATATGATTACAAAACCGTTACAAAATAACTACCTGTCAGTTTGGTGAACCGACACAACCTTAGGTGGCCGACCTAATCTCTAGTTTAGTCGTCCAACCGAATTAGTCGGTCGGCCGACTTAGTCGGTTGATCGACTAAGTTGTCTATCATTCAAGTCGACTTATTGACTTGCTCCTCCTACACATGCCAATTTTTTTATAAAAGAGAGGATGGTCATAAATGTCATTTCCAGCCATGAATCCCATGATTGCATTCTTGAATTGACCTACTTTAGTGGTCATTCAGTGGACATTAATAAAATTATCTTATCTCTCTTCTATTCTAGTTTATTTTTTATAGGTACCCACTATGAAATCAAAACTCCCAATTCTTAAATCATTGAATTTTTTTTTCATAATGAACGTTTTTATTCCAATGCATTTTCAATATTTCCAAATATGGTAACCATGAACATAGACATACATGTCTTGAAAAACTGAGTATAAAAAAATAAATGGTAAAATACACTTGGAAAATAATTTTCTAGAAATAAACAAATAAACAGTTTTATATACTCAATCAACATCTCCTAAGGTAGCTCAATGATAACTTGTCAACAACAAAAGGCGCAATAATAATTTTCCATACCTTTATCCACAGGTTTTTGGAGTGTGACACACCAGAGCTCTCAAGACTTGAACCACAGATAAGACCTCATGATTTCATTGTATTTCAAGAAGATGGTTGAGATAACTAATATGAAATATTCATCTTTTTTTGTGTGTAGATAAGCAAATAGACTAGCATGGAACAAACAAAAGTAGAAACAACAATTAAACCTCAAGAACTACTAGTAAGTGAAAATCAAGGTAGCATTTGTCCAAGTACCAACTTAACATATTTAACATAAATTTGTTCATCGACATAAATATTAGAGTGACAATGTAGGGGAGAATTTCAAAGTATATAATTTCCCTTGTATACCCCCAAGTGATAGAATAATAACTAAAAGATGACAGAAAACCACCAAAGTACATTATCACTATCAATAGTCTTTGAAAGAATGTTGACGATTTGTGTTATATAGACTAATCTTGAGTTTAACCAAGTACTAAGGAAGCTTGAAACCATTGTCATCACTACAAACCAAACCAAGAAGTCCTCTATTTGGAAGGCTGGGAACTCCTGAGAAGTGTATTTGGCAGTGGATCTATTGCTAGTTTGAATCGCTATGTGTTTAGTTCAATTTGAGAGTTTAATTGTTCAAGCTGTTCATAATTGTTGTTTCCAATAGATTTTTCTCCAGCAATTAAAATTGGAACCACTCATTAACATTGAAAGCATATCCACATATCCCTTTGCATGGATTTGTGTGGAACAATTCTCAATTTTTATTTTTCCCTTCTTTCAACGATCATAATAAATTGTCGGAATTAAAGAGAAAGTTGGAATTCAGAGAAATGATGTACAAGATGAAAGGCATGTGTGGTGATATGTGTGCAAGCTATCCATAATTTATGTTTCCAACATATTTTTCTTCACGAATCAAAACTAGAATTTGCATTAAATCAAGAAAACCTAGGCATGATTCGACCCTTAATAGTGGTGAATTTGGAGTACTGTGCAAATATTTGAGTAAAATATGTCGATGAGTAGCATTCTTATTAATTCTGAACACTTCTTATCATAAAACAAGGTGTCACATACATGGTTAAATATTTCAAAAATGAAAGAAAAATGACACGAGTTAGGGTTGTTAAGTTGGGTCTGAGTGGTTGTCCAGTATAAGAAATGTTGAACCTCTTGATATGTGGTGTATTTTAGCCTCTGCAGTATCATGAAGGAATATTTAAAAAGTCAATTGGATTTGGATGTTGGGAAATAGGTGGAAGTAATATCAATTGAACAAATACAAGATGGTGAACTAGAAACTTTCCAATGCTTGGGATAAAAATGCACTGAATTTTGTAGGCTATATGCTGAGCTTCCATACTGGTATTGATCAAGTAATATTTGTTGTCTAGGTTTCTATAATCCATTGTGAAAGTTTTTATACTCTCAATGGTAAAAAGGGCGACAAAGACGAAATATATCATTTATGGTTACACTCTCTTTTTTCCAAATAAAACCTCATGGGAGCTCCTCTCTTTCCTAGGAATATCTGAATGGAGGATAGCTCAACTTCCAGACCAAATAGTGGTTGGTAATTATAAGGTATTTGAATGGATTTGAACTTTTGACATATGGCCTCCTTGTCGGAAACATGTCTTGGGTGGATGGTTTAACTGTAAGAGATAACCCTTGGGGCTTTATGGCGAAGCTCTACACAAGTCTACAACTATTTTTTATCCCAAGAACTATGTCTATTGAAAGATGGAAATTTTCTAAGCACTGAATAGCTCTAGATATAGGTCCTATGATTATCAGTGGGAATTGAATAGAAGGAAATGTTATATCAATAATTTGTTCATGAATTTTTTGGTTAGGATTTTATCAAGCTATCTTATATATATAGTCACATTTTCAAACATTCCAGTGTCTGTAGATAATCACCCGTTTATCTAGATCTTGGATTGGAGAATATGTTAGGGATGGTATGTTAGTACTTTTAGTAATCAATGAAGGAATCCTTTCTATTCCATTGGACTTCTGATTACATAAAATTCAAAACCCAACAACTATTATAAGATTTTATATAATTATAATAGAAATGACAACTGTTCATTATAATGGAAACGACAACCTCTATGGTCCTCTTATTGGGGAGCTGCTAAAAGTCAAAGAATTGCGGAAGTGAAGGGTAGCTATTATATTCACAAATACTTGCTACTATAATTGCTAAAAACATGTATTCCCTTGTGTGTTGTTGACACATGCTAAAATATCACATGTTCTTTGAAGTGCAACCCTCGCTTTGGTTGGCTTCTCTTTTCTTAAACCTATTTATAAATTTGTCTCCTATGTAATAATATATTCTACATATACAATGATTTTTGTAAAGTAAGGTTCATGGTACTTTCACTTCTTTTCATTTTTATTTTTCTAAATTCTCTACAGATTACCTCTAACTTTAGATAAGCAGGTTTTTGAATTCTGGAATTTGATGTTGATTTATTAAATTCTTGTGTTTCATACAAGTATGAGGATTTTTAATTGTCATGTTAACTCGACACTCTTAACTGTTTTGGATTATAAGAGTTGTACACATTTTGTATGACCTATTGTTCTTTGGGTTAAAATATAAAGATGAATCGTGTCCTATACAAATCCACACATGCTGGTAACTCTTGCTATCCAAGATGTACTATAATGCTATCCATTTGATACTTTGTAAAGGAAATTCTTTAATGTGTTTGAAATATACATAGCTTATAAAGTGTATGATTGGGAAAAGAAGAGAAATTATGTGAAAGTAGGAGTTATAAAGTTTATACTGCATTATTTTTGTGATTCACATTTATCATTGGTTATGTGGATTTGCATTGATGTACTGATCTATTATATGTTTATTACATTACCTATCTTTAAACTGAGTGTTCTTAAAATTGGACAAAATGAAACTGACCAGTTTGGTTGATTCAGTCCAGTCATCAGACCAACCCTTAACAGGACCAAATGTTGGTTCTCTACCAAACCAACCAATTGAGACTATTCTAGCTGTATACCGGTCTAGAGCCACCAATGTGGAAGAAACATGGAAAACCACTCATAATGGATCCATTTTTTCCTTTTTATTCCTCAAGGGATATGCCCCTAACTCTGGATGGTTCTCCACTCTCCACTATATCATAATGGGATTCATCATATCGAGGTGCAAGAATTAAACACATATCTAACAGAAAATGTGTAGCATGGTGGCTTGGACTCTAGATGTCATTTAGTGCCTCGATATCTATATATTTTGTTGAAGATTCGTATCAACACTTGGTGACATTTTTGTATATTCATCCTTATGATGCTATATGGTAATATACATGAGAAGAGTCTGCATATTTGGTGTTCAATGGTTTGGATTCATATATATATATATATATATATATGTATGTATGTATGTATGTATGTATGTATGTATGTATGTATGTATGTATGTATGTATGTATGTATGTATACACACACACACACACAAACACACATATATCAATAATTATTTTCATATTTACATTATTTTTCAGTAAATCAGTTCAATAACCAGTTTGTTGACTTGTTTCGGGTCGTGTCTAATTTGACTCTCGGCCATTTCTATCTCCTGCTTCAACTTTTAAGGCATTGTATAAACTTGTGTGAGACAGTAAAATTTCCTAGTCCATAGCTACACATTGTAAAGAATGGTATGACCAGTGACATGATTGGAGGGTTTAGTGTTTTTCTAAGTTGCCCAAGTTTCCAGATGTGTATATCAGTGTCCAAAATAGCTATAAGTTTTTCCCAAATTTGCAAGAAACTAATAGTGTATACAATGGAAAGATACAAAAATTAATACTAGGCAACTGGTAAAAATGTTTGAACTGCATGGCTAATATGCCATATTTCTATTTGGGTAGTAGTTGTGGGTTGTTACCACCATTATTACACTATTGTTTTTTATTTTAAGGCCAATAGTCTCATTTTTAGAGTTAGAAACCTAAATCCTAAGTGATTGGTATAAAATTATAAATACACATCATCATGTCATTTGTAATCACATCTCATTCGAGTGAATTCATTCAGTCTTTTTCTTCAGTGTGCCTATATTATATTTCTCTATTTGTGAAAATCGTGTGATCTATATTAATTGTTGTTACAATTTTGCAATTTTCATTTGTTAGACTAGGGTTTGTTAAGGATATCAGTTTATATCTACTATCTCTTATAATTTTGACATGGTTTCAGAGCTAGTGACTTTCCCTCTCAAAACTATATTAAGGCTTTTTTTTTCAGATATGAAATTAGGGTTTCAACACTATTTCAAGGCTATTATGGATATGAAATTAGGGTTTTCAACATCCTATTTTTTGACAAGCCATTTTTTGGGGCTTTTAACCATCTTCACAGTAAGCTCCTTCTTGGCAATTTTTTTTTTGGGCAATTTCAGAGAAGGTTCTATGGGTTGTGCCCCTCTTAAATTTAAGGTCAGCACACTCCTTTCCTTTAAAAAAAAAACTAAACCTATTTCAAAATTTTTAAACGAAGCATTGGTAATGTGTGATCTATGGATAGAAAAAGGTCCAAACTTGGTGCTTCTTTTAACTATAAGGTCAACACACTCTTTCCCCTTTTTTTTCAATTTAAACCTATTGTAATTTTTTGAAGGGAAGCATTGGTAATATTATCTATGGATAGAAAAGGTCCAAATTTGGTGGGACTCTTAACAATCTCGGATATTACTGAATCTTCTTTCTATATATGGAATCAATGTCACCAACAAAAAGGATTTTTTTTTCTAGATTCAAGGGTTAGCAAGGACATAAATGATCATTTTAAGGTAATTTATTTTAGTTATCCTGACAAATCAACACACTCTTTACTTTTTTTCAATTTAAGCCTACTGTAAATTTGGTAAGGACAACATTAGTAATGTGTGTTCAATCAATGTCATTCAGTGTTGAATTTAGAGAGGATAAAACATAAAAGATATATAACCCTTCTCTACAAAGAAGCATCCTTTTTTAGTTCTCTTTTCGTTTATTGAGATTATACAGCCTAATTAATGGGGAAACATAGTTAGTATTTTCCAAAGTAGTTTTTTCATGGGTCATCGCTAATTTATAGGAAATTTACAACCTTAAAAAGTTTTTTATGAGAGTAATAATGTGGTAAACTAACATGAAAGTAAAAAAATGAACTTGTACAAAAGTTAACGTGAGTGTTAGGGCTTAAGTTGCTGGTCTAAGGACAAAAATGAACTCGTGTATTGTTCATACCTCATAAACATCCCTAAAATGTTCAATTTTGGGAAAATATGGGTACATTCAAACCTCAAATCAGCACTAACAAGTATCATTCTCGTAATTTGGTCACTCCTTGGAAGTCTTGAGGAAATAAACAACATCAATCAACAGCTTAATTAGCATGAGAGGAAAATCTAGGTTGTTACTAGGTACATTTGGAAATGGTTAAAGACTATTCTTGGTGGTTAAGCCAATTCCCAACCTTGTTTAACCTTCATACTTCCTTAATATTGTAAACCACATATTTATATTTCTCTTTGTCCTTTGCAAGCCTTGTACAACACTTATTCTTCCCTGTTGTTCATGCATTGTAGATCCAATAGTATTTAATTCTCTCTTTTAGTTTTTTTATAAATATGGCTATGACAATAGGTCAGAAAATCTGAATTCATTTGGAACTAATACTCTATTTTATAGTTAAAGTGAGAGAAGCATCTTAACGCTATATCAATATTTCCACTACTACTAAGTATTAAAAATGTGAATTATATGTTACTGATCTATGCTTAGAAAAATATTGAAGTTGTATCTTGCAACTTTGGAAGCTTTAACCTTCATTTTAAGCTCTCATATTTTGCATACAAACTTGACCATTATAAGCAAATAGTCACACAAATGATATCCAAGTTTAAATCTCAATACTACTGTGTGAAATAATGGTTTAATCATTCATCAAAATATCAGATCTAGTACAATAAACTGGCATGCCACTAACTCCTTTTGGTGCCTTGCATAAATCACTTGTCTATATCATACTATTATCTTATTTGTTAGACAACATGACAATTATATGAGGAAGAGTTGACAAACTAAGGCTTCAAGACTCTCGTGGATAATTTCAAATTCATTTTCTTCGTAAAAAACCATAGAGGATTAGCTTAGCATCATTTGTTACTCTATTATCTACTATTGATCCTTTCATTGGTTATGTTTCAGTCTAAGCATGATCATCCCCGTGAAGGGAAAGGATAATGACATGTTTTATTTATATTGTATTTAAGTCATCCCTCAAAGAGTAGTCCCGAGAAATCCTATATTAATTTTAGGCACTAAAGGAAATAAATTCTCTATTATCAATGATTTGAATGTATAAAACAGAAGCAACAAGTACTAATATGAGGTTTGGTTTCCTCCACTACCTAAAATATTTATTTATGGTCACCTCTTAGACCTCAAATAATAAATAATAAATAATAAATAACTTCTATTCACGTAGCCCAAAATGTTGTCTCTGAATTTGTTTTCCTTTTGCTTATCATGTAATGATAATTTAGCATTTACTATGTAAAAATGTAATTTAAATCTTTCCTTTTTCCTCTCTTAAACATTGTAGATGTTTGGTGGAGAAATTATGGCAGAAGAGCACTGCATTTATAGAGATTTTCTATTTGGGTGATTAGCCAGACCGGTAACTCTTCAGTTTGTGAGCACAATTGGAGTGTATTTGAAAAAAAGCACACCATGAACTGCAACAACTTAGAAATTTTCAATTTAAATTTACTAAGGCTATCTAATATTTCTCATAAACTAAAGCCCTTAAGGTTCATTGAATTTAATTTGACTCCCTAACGCGTTGTATTCTCTAATCCTTAATGATATGGCCTGTATCTACTGCATTCTCCAATTGTGGGTGAAGAATCTTGAGAGAAACAATGATGTGGAGTCCATTTCCTTGAATGGAATTGACATCATGGCTAAGTGGAGGTTGGAAGATAAAATGCCTATTATGAAGGACACACATGTGTGGTTAGAGGAGAATGCATTGGAGAAGGTGGAAAGAGATGATGCCCAATGATATTACCTTTGGCACAAGAGGGGGAGAATGAGATTGAAATAGCCTTTATTACAATGGCCACTACCTACAAAAACTAAGGAAATGGCTAGAAGATGTTCAAGTCTAGCCATAGGAGCTTCCTCTTCTAAAAGGCAAGTTGTTACCTTTTCCCATAAGAGGTGCAAAGGAAATTGATAAGAAATCAATGTAGATGACTTTTGATGATGAGATGTATTACCTCCTATTTTCCTAGGGTATTCACTAGGGTTTTCAAAGATCATTAATGGCATGGATATGGATATGAGAAGCAATCTGAGCACTTTGAGCATTATATGGACTATCTTGACCCCAAAAATTGCAGTAAAGAGGCTATAAACAACCCTGGAACCAATCCTGGGCACTTAAATTGTGAAACCTAGGCATACTTTAGGAAATTCTAGACAAGTGTGTTGGCATTTTCGGCCCTTCAATAAGCATTCTAGGCATGGTTTGGCCTTATTCTGTCATTTAATCAGGATTCCAGGAATCGTTTCTTCTTCAAAGTTCAAACTGCCCTTATTCTCCATGCCGGGCAAGTTCAGGGGAATAAACGAAAGAAATAACACATCTGGGCAATTTTGAACTAATTTTGAGCAAGTATGAAGCAGTTTTCTTAAGTCTGGGCACAAACATCCCTATTTAACAGTAAAAAAGGGATGGAACAACCCTAATTCATCGTGTCTAGATGAAACAATCCTAATTCATGCAATAAGAAATGAGATCCTAAAAGCATATAATCCAATAAGGGAGGCATTCAACACAATTCCAGAAATTTGTTGCAATATTCCAAGGAAGAGTGATTTCTAGCTTTTGAGGAACATTATGAATGTCTATTTTATCAATTCCCAAGCATCATACATATCAAATTGAGGTCACGCCTTGCCCCAACTCACACTTCTCCCTTTATAGAATCTCTTTAAAGCCATAAAACCTTTTTCATACCCTTTTCTATGTTTCCATACATTTCTAGAGCTAGTACGCACTAGTCCAGGTGTTTCATCCAACAAATGAATGTGTTCAACCTCTCTTAAGTGTAATTGATTTGGATATCCATAAAACCATTCTCGTATTATACTCGAGCTTTCTCAACTGTAATCAAGCACTCTCAAGAGTGTTCGAGTTTAGTATGCATCAACATACTCCCAATATTTTATTTGAGCTTTATTTGTATTCAAGCACTCTTAGATGTACTCGAGTTGGATATACATATACCCAGTCTCTATTGTATTTAAACCAAGCTTGAACCTATAGTCTCTATAAAAACTCACTCTCGTATTTGTATTTCATCATTCTTAATGGCTTCCTGCTCAACCTAAGAGAAGATGTGGAAATGATGGTGTAATCATCATGTACCAAAATGGTTGACCTCACTTTGTCATCATTAGTATTGTGTATTAGTGATATTCTATGATCTGTCTTGAAGCTTACCTAGTCACTATGTGTTTAAGACCAACCCATTCATTATGGAATCTTGCAACCCCTCTTGGAGAGGGTGCCACACACACGAGTCCTTTGTAACATTTTCTTGAGCAATTGTTCTCCTATAGAAGTGGCTCCTTTTTTTAGCCTATGGGAACCATATCTAGAATTGTGCTCTCTCTCCCAGTGTTATCTATTGCTAAAGGGGTTTCTCTCAATTGTTGAGCTCTATTATACTTGGGTGATTTTTCTCTAAAGGCACACTTGCTGGTTTCATATATATTACACACTAATACATATTTATTTGTTGATGTAGTGTTGGTTTATCTTTAGCTTTTGCTGGCTCATTCCTTTAAATCCTTTCTCTTTTGGATCTCAACAAAGACTAGCATGCAAAATCATCTTTCTCAAATAACAAGTAGGACATCAAGATAAATGTACTGTGATATAAGAGCTATAAGCATACAATGTTCATGAAACCTCATAACTAGTAGTGATTACTGTTGAAACTTAAAAGACATATCTCTCTAGCATTATTGAGCATATGACATTGAACTATGACAGAAGGATGATTTATTGAGGTATGCACCATCTCGTGCTTGTTATGGGATACATTTTGATGAAATCCCAAGATATAGTTAGTAAGGAATGCACCACATCTAGCTTGTATGTAGTGAGCAGATATGCCATAGAATGCATGCCAATTGTAGTGACTGTCATTAACCATTTAAGTTGACTTTACATTATTATGCTAAGATTTGCAACAATTATGCATAACCACATGAAAATTATTGCACTACTTATTTTGATAATTTTTAACTAAGTGATAATGTTTGTCAGAGCCAAGCCAGACACTAAATTTATGTATCAAACCTCCTTGTTTGTGGGAGAAGGGACCCACTCCCCACAACAATTAACTCCTAAAATCTACGGAAGAGTACATACCCTATCCCCCTCTCTATTTTTGAACTCCTAGAAGGAAACACATGTTCTTAGCCATTAAGGCCACTCAAGTTGTATGCCCCATTTGGCTATCTTGTGCTGTATTTGTCTTTGGTACCCTAACTTTTGTTCCTCCTAAATTAAATAATCTTGGATCAGAATTTTTTGATTTCTGCATTCAAATATGATCATCCATTGATATATCTAGAATATAGAGTTTCGTTCTCCTAGTCGAAGGGTGAATAATGAATTACTCATTCTTCTTGGAATATTGTATTTTCATATGTTCAGCAATAATGCTTGCATAGAATATATGAGCACGTGAGTTGATCTCGCTCCATTCTTTATATTGACTTAAAGCATCGATACCTGCCATCGATCAAAGTCTATAAAAGTATCCCTAAGTCGCTTACAAATGTCTCTAAGTGCTTTGAAAATTGTCTGTAGAATCAAGAAACAGTCCAAAAAATCCTTAGTCCAACCCCGTGGCCCATGTGCGACACAGTGCATTAAGGGTTGTCCCTCCCAGAGTATACATAAATATTAACTTTTTATCTTCTGTGCTCAAAATGTGAAAGAACAAGGCATTTCTATGTTCTGTGCTCAAAATGTGAAAGAACAAGGCATACTGGTCAAAAGAACAATCATGACTTTCATAGAGCACTGCAAACGCTGGAATAAATCCTGTATCATTGTTTTTAGAGCCAACATTAGGTGTTATTCCATTGCTGTCGTTACATCAGAGAAATATATAGATGTTGCATTTAATGTGAATTGCACATCCCACTACAAGGTATTTTTTGTTTTTCAATTGACAAAGGAGATTTAATTCCAGGTTACAGGACAGGGTTCTTTTCTTCCTGATCATGACATTGGACATGTAAATTATCCATATTTGATAACTTCCGAAATGATACAAGGGGCGATATACTCGCATACGTCTCTTGGACAAAATACTTTTCTATATATAAATATATTTGAATGGAACTAGAAATCTAAGCTGTTGAAAATATTAAAACACATTATCTGTGAACATTTACTCAACAACATTTTAATCTATTTATTGCAGGATGTACTACGTATGTTTTTCTTAAAGATATGAACAGGTTGTAAAGAGACCACTTACAAAGCAAAAAATGAGGGCCCTAAACACGAGATGAAGATCCCTATGAGGATCCATCAGCTCCCTTAATAATCTGCGAAGCAGAAGTGGTGTGTCCAAAAGCCTCTGTCCAAACAAAAATAGTAAAATACTTAGGATTTTCTAATATAATTTAATAACAATAATAACAAATTTTTGAAATAGCAGGAAACTGTCAAAGATATCTTCAGATATTGAGCGAAGCACTTACCCGATTGAGGGGGGATGAGTGATGGTGGAAAGAAGGCACGAGTGATTCATAAGGTTGCAGCAGTATTAACTCTTATTCGCACATGAGTTCTGTACTCCTTACTATCAGCAATATAATGGCCAAGTTTCCCTGAAAAACACATTGAAAGGTTTCAGAACGGGGTCGCAGTTATAAGCTACATGCTAGATGAGGCCCCCTCAAGGTAGATATTTTCGATGTACCTTCCTTCTTCATTTGTTAAAAGTGAAAAAGGTGAATCGGTGATCCATCCCTCCTCATGCCCTACGCTTATGTAAATAATCAATATCATTCCTGAACGTACCACTGCAGCGTATATAGATGGAGAGAATTCCCCTATATTTATTCCCCTCAAAGCCCGACTGACTGACTGAGATATCGAAGGTCAGGCATTTTTACACATCTATTACCTCATTAAAAGGATTTTTGGACCATAGAGAATGCATTCCCTAGGCCCCCTTCTGTTTTACATAGAGTGCACCATGTTTATTCGCTGTAATCTCTGGGTTCGACTAGTCTGAAGCGAAAGCCAGACAAGAAATCACTGGGGAGGTAACTTGACAGTGTTGAGGCAAATATGGTGGTGACATTTCCTTGGTCCAGAGAATTTTTACAATGGAATAAAGTGTAGCTAAGGCACCTTGGTTACCTTTTAATGAAGTTTTGTACCCCAACACCCACACGTTCGGGTTCTAGTGCTGATAGAGTGTTCCTACATTCAATTTTATTCTGTGAGATGGAACTACTGGAACAACTTCAAGTGGTAACGAAAAAGAGTAAGGCCTCTGAAGATCTTTCATCCAGTAAAATGGATCCTCATTCAACTCATTAAACATGCCCCTTTTTCGGTAGCGCTCCTTAGCTAAAGCGTTAAACACTCCGCCTAGGGTGAATGAAATAGCGCACTCACGAAGGAGGCTGGCTTTAATACCACCCAGCCTCTACAGACCAGCGCGCGGCAGAGACTCCATACCAGCGCGGCAGAGACTCTACAGACCAACATGATGGAGTTCATTTCATCTCTGCGGGTAAAGATGGTAGAGGCTAGAAAAATTGAAAGGCTAGTTCATTTCATCTCTGCCCTTTCAACTAAATTTTTGTTTGTTTTTATGTTTTGTTTAGTTTTTTTTTTAAGCTAAACAATAACTATTCAACTGTCAAGTTTTATTAAAAAATACTTTTCAATAATAAAATTTTTATTAGAGGATTTAATTTTTAATTAAAATTTTTTTTAAGGAATTTAATTTTCAAATAAAAATAACAAGTGTCAACATTATGCATGTGAAGTGTCAACATTATGCATGTGAAGTATATTAAGTAATAAACTTATGAAAGAAACAAAACATGGAACCTAGAATAAGTTTTGAAATTAATGTGAGGCTACATGTAAAGCAACATACAAAATCTTGTAAGGTTAATATGTTGGGTCAATGGTGTAATTGAAATTAATTTTGAATTCAAATATAACAATAGACTCATTTACTCATGTTTTTTTGTTGATCATGCACTCTGAAAATCAAGGGTGGAACAAAATAAACTACTAATAGTGGAACACACAACTCAATAGTAAATGTGTTGGCATTGTGCATTTGGCGTACATTAAGTGATAAACTTAGGAAACACCAAAAGGTGGAACATAGAATCCTTTCTATAGGTTAGTGTTAGGCCACATGTAATGCAACATACAAAAAATTTCAAGGTTAACATGATGCATCAATGGCGTAATTGAAATTGTTACATTTTGTTCCAAAGGACTTGAGTTAAAAGGCCAAATAATATAATATGCCATTTCTACAAGCAATTCATTCAAAAACACATTGCAATCGGCATTGTAGTATAATGTTCTCTCCTTTGTCAAAAAAATAATAATAAGGATGGTTTTCAAAGCTATGGATTGTTTTGGATTCCTCGACTATTATTGTACGTGAACTTGCACATACCAAGTTGGAGCGAAAAAGAATGTAGGGAACCATTGAAGATGATCAATGATGACCTAGGTAGGTAGGGAGGAAAGAATGTTTACTTATTATATGTGGATAGAAGGATCAAGGAAAGACTCAATAGAGTGATCTAGAATTATAGATAGACTTTGTTTAAATCCAAATTTAGCCTTCAATGAGGGATGGAATTGCCAATTAGTACGGTACCTATATCTAGAATTAAAGAATAGCTCTCAATAAAATCCTTTAGAATCCTCAATACCTTGGGATCAAAGGACAAGGAGGAAAGAAACCATCGAGATGAAGGGGTTGACCACCATCAACAAGAAGCAGTAGAGTGACATTTAGGATGATGGATTCCTAAAGTTCAAAAGTGTACCTTTGAAGGGGATGACTTTCTCAAGTCATGATCCAAAATCTAGACTACATGGAAAATGGATGGCTCCAAAATATAGACTATGAGAATATCGCTTTTTACAAACATAAAATGGAATTAGCATTGCCATTAACTATGGGAGAACCCCCTTAATGTTAAACATGTGCAAGTGGACGAGAATGGAAATAGGAACTATGATGGTTGAGTAGTAGTTTAGAGGAAAAGGAAGGTGGTGCCACTAAGAAACCCAAACCAAGGTCTCTTGCTTCATTAAACTCACTCACGAGGTGAATAACCATGAGAATATGGAGAAGGAGGGATATAAATCTCAAGGAATAAATAAAGAAGACAATCAAGATCATAATGAAACTAAAGAGAAATTAATAATGAAGGATACAATACACAATAATCAAACAACATATCAAAATCATATCCAAGAAGGCGAGGAGGAAGAAAAGATAACTAGGAGACCAAATAAGAGGCTATATACATGAAACTAAATGAATTTAAGATCAAAATAACACCAAAAAAATTGAATCAACAAATGATAATGAATGAGATTGTGGCAATCGTAAAATTGTAATATTTCAAATGACCGTGATATTAAAAAGGCAAAAGAGAGCATAAAGAAGATATATAAATTAGAATTGAATGCACAAGGAGGAGGAGGAGGATGTGGAAGAAGTGGACATGGACTTATTATCTTTGCATTATAATAAAACATTTATAATATCCCTTTCAAGTTAGAAACTGGTGAATCTACACTAGCACATGATAAATGGAAACGGGAGGATATAAATGTTGAAGGATTGTCAAGTTCCCATAAGAAATTATCATGAACAGACACAAATCCCCCAAAGTTGAAAAGCTTTAAGTTTGGATGAGGCGAGAAACTTGTCAATGATATATTGAAGGAGAAAAGGGAGCAATTAATTAACCCAAAGCAAACAACCTCACTTAAGGAGACAATTTTTCAAATGCCTAGGCCTTCTAAATGGAAATTCTCTTGTGTCACCAAATAGAGCCTTGGAAACAAGCCTTTAGCAAGCCTCACCAAAAGTGCCATTAAAAAATGATTTGGTGGAAAACCTTAAAGGAATGTGTGGTAAACCATGGGTTTCTTTTCTTATAAATTAACATTGTGCGGTATAGAGTTGATATCTGGGATATATGCTGTCTCCTCCATCTCCCTAACCAGACCCTCAAGCATGCCATAGATCTCCTATGTTTGAGAATGTGATATGCTCCCCCTAAGGAATGCATGTACTTTGTTATTTACTTGAATCCAACTAGAATATGGAACTTTTTGAATTATGTTGTTTTTCATCATTTGTCTCATATTTGCTACAACGTCCCACCATATTGTCATTGCATAAATATTTGACATCAACACATAGGTTCGTACTTTTTTTGGTTCCAACTCAAGAAGATGTTTTGTTGCACGTTCATCTTCAATTTTAGGTGGATTCTACATGCACCAATCAAGGCTCCACGAATAACAAAATCAGCCTAAAAATGCATACATTGAAAGAAATTTAATCATGATAAATTTGCAACAATCATAGAATATCTGTGTTGGAAGTACAGTATGTCCAAACCAATAAGGTCATAAAAATATAGATGAGAAGGCAAAAATGTTCAAGGGCTAATATGAATTTTCATTAGGTTGGTATTTCCCCAATATGAATGTAGTCTAGTGAGCCTATTAGAAGGGAAAGAGAGGGAAACAAACAAAATTTTATAAGTTAGAAGGTACTATAAAAGTTTTAGGATAGACATATAAGAAATAAATAGTGTCGATAACTAACATTATATGGTGATGATAAAAAAATCCTTATATGGTGATGATAAAACCTTTAGGTTAATGTATGGAACACTTATAGACTATATAACTCGAGAGAGAATACAAAATTTTGGTGCCTTGTTCTTATGGGTAAAAAGGGTTGTTTCCCCACCTTGATTGTACACCTTGGTGTTTTGGGTGTAAGGTTTGTCTTCCCACTTTGTTGTGAACCCTCTTGTTGACTTGTTGTCTTGTGTGAACACCTTGTTGATCCTAGTTCTAGTGCCTTCTATTCAAAGTGGTATCTTGGCCCTTTTTTTATTATGACTTAACCTTCTGCTTTTATATTATATGACATATTGACCTTTGGTACCCTATCCTAAGTCAACATAATATTTTTAATCTTTATTTTTGTAACTCTCCTAAAAGGTAGGGAAAGAAGGACGACCCTTTTAGAAGAGTTGTCAAGATTATAAATTCATGTCCTAATATTTCATTGTGTATGCCTTGATAAGAAAAAATTGGATATTTCATTCATTGACTATCCGAGGGCTTATTGTTGCACCTTTGATTGAATTCTAGGACTTGTTGTTGCTCCTTGGATTGATGTCTAGGGTTTCGTGTTGCTCATTGGCTTGCCATTTAAATTTCTTGTTGCTACTAAAGTAGTTTTTTTATTGGGTCGCTACCTATACTTTATTGTTGCTATTGTTTATGAGCAAATTGTAACCTCCTCTCAACTTGCTAGGGCTGTCTAGATTGAACCATGACCCTTTTTGGGACAAAACCATGACCTTTGTGGATTGTTTGGATTAAGTTATGACCTTTGTAGGTTGTTAGGATCTTATTCGTTACTTGTGTTGATATCCTTATACTGGGTCATGATTTTTGGAATCCCTAGGACTGGGTCGTAACTATTTGGAATCCCTTAGGGATGGGTCATGACTTTCCAGTACTTGATTGCTTGAATTATTTGGAAATGTTGAATGACAGATTAATTATAGTTGTTAAACTACTTAATGTAATGAATGGTGGAAGAGTTATTTGTTTTTTTGGCTATGGAAACTTAGTGAATGTTTGCCAATGGCTACAAAAATGAATGATAACTATAAAAAAATTCATTTCAAGAATGAAAAATTTCATGGTGAATGGGTTGGGGGTGAATAATTTCATGTAGCCATATGCATAGACCATGAAAGGAAAGTATCACGATTTTGTTTTGTGTATTATTTTTTTATTATGTTTTGTGTAAATTTTTTTTCTCTATAATATAGTTAATGTAAGTGTATTTCCACCATTTAAAATTAAAATACGATTACATAGGGGCTATGTATGTTTTATCCTGTTTAGTGTCCATGTTGCTTGGAACTTGATAGATAAAAGAATATTATCATCTTAAAGGGTGACTATAAGGTACGGTTCCGATCCTTCTCCTCTGCATATTTTTGACCCATTGTAGGGGTCAAGAGTTCATTTTTATCTAGTCAATATACCACATATCAAATATGTTAGAATAATCAACCCATAGTTCACCCACTTAGACATTAATTCCATTATTTTTGTCTTATTTTCCTAGTTCATGTGTCCCACCTTGTGCAAGTTGTCATTTTCCTATCTATAATGGTCAAACTTGCCTTATTTGACTCATGTAGTGCATGGGATAGCTAAAGGAATCAATTCTAATTTATTCCTGGCCTCCTAGGCGCCCTTCTGCTTTTTCTCCTTTATTGCCTGCTTTTTCAGTGTTTTAAGGAAAAATGAAAAGCTAGACTAGGTGAGGTTGACTAGTTTTTTGTCCTACACATCCTCCTCTTTTTTCTCCATGAAAAAGAATGTATGAGTTTCCATTCCACCACTCTTTATCTTTCCTAATCCTTTTTCCCAATTCGTGAGCTCCATGACAGATTTGGGATCAGCATTTTACACCTATGGGGGATTTGCTTATTTTTGGTAAGCCTGCTTTATGCTAGATTCTAATTGCTCCTCATGCATTCGAATCCCTGATGTATGTTATTTATTCAGCAACCTATTATTTTACAAGGTTGGCTATTGTACACTGATTTAATACAGTTTAGTTTTCAGCTCCAATTTTCAGTCTCTTTGTGAGTGATTTTGCATGATCAATTGTTAATTGTTGTGAGTAAAATTAATCTATCACCTGGTTCAATTTCCACATGGTATCAGAGCCATTGTAGGTTGTTTCTCTCCTTCAAAAATTCTTTTGCAGATACAACATCAGTGACTAGGAGCCTTCTACTGACAGCCGGGATAGATTTTCTAAGCTATGGATCAATCACAGAAAACTATCTTGACTCCTTTCAATTTATTTGAATGGAAAGCAGAGATGGAGATACTGTTGAGAGTGAAAGGCCTCTACAGGGTGACTATGGCAACAGAAGCAGAGCCCAATGCAGCTGTAGAGAAGATAAAATGGCACAACAGGAGGGATGAGGCTTATGGCCTCCTGTGTCTGAGTATTTCCAGAGACCTCCTTTTCCATCTTGATGGATTGACATCACCGAATGAAGTATGGGAGAATCTTGATGATATTTTTGGAAAGACAAATGAGATGAGGGGACATCAAATCGAAAATGAGCTGATTTCTCTGAGTCCAAATAGCTTTGAATCCTTGCAGCTATATTTCTCCAAGTTCAAAGCACTAGTTTTGCAGCTGAAACAGTGTGGGAACGAAAAGAAAGATGATCAGCTCGTACTGGCCATCCTCTCGAAGCTAGGCCCTGACTATTCAGTGTTTGTTTCGACCTTCTATGCCACAAAACTGACAGCTCGAACCTGGAAGATGCCTAGCCTTGCAGATTTCATGGAATCTCTCACATAAGAACACGATAAGCTGGTGATGATGGGCACCATCAAACCATCCAAAGATAAATCTTTGATTGCTGGAGATTCGAAGGTGGATTGAAAAGGCAAAAAGAAAGCTAAAAAGCCACCTGAGAAAAAGAGAGACAAGAAACAGTCTCCTGAGGATCCACAAGGTCCCAAGAAGAATTACCAGAAGAAGAAGAACAAAGGTGAAATGAACAAGTGCGCATATTGCAATAAGGGAAATCACTCTGAAAGATCTTGTATGAAAAAGCAGATAGACATGCTGACCCAACTCCTGGAGAAGAATGGCATCTCCCTTCCAGAAAGCTCAAAGAAGAGAGAAGGAGGATCAAGTTCAGATGATAGAGAGAGATTTCATGCTCTAGTTGCTGGCGCATCAAGCTCACCTAGTTTTATCATTGATTCTGGGCTTCAAGACACATGGTTTCGACTAAGCAGGCCTTCTCCTCACTGGCGAAAGGACCATATATTGTACTGGGAGATGACTCTCTCACTGAAAGTAAAGGCAAAGGAAGGATAGATCTTGATCATGGTCAGTTCAGCAATGTGTTGTATGTGCCTGGTCTTGCCTCCAACCTCCTGTCAGTGTACCAGATGACCCACACTGGGTCTCCTAAGAGGTCATATTCTCCCCCAATGAAGTTGAGATCACAGAAATCTCAACTGGTAGAGTCATTGCAAAAGGAGTTGTGTATCATGCTCAAAAGGTATACATGTTCTCACACTTCCTACCTTACTCAAACCCCTCTGCTCTTCTCATTCATGCTAATGAAGCCAGCAAGCTGTGGCATGAAAGATTTGGCCACCTAAATTACAAGTATCTTTCTGATCTTAGTGAAAAAGAGATGGTCATAGGGTTGCCCAAGATAAAATTTTCCAAAGGAGTCTGCCAAGGTTGTATCCTAGGAAAACACCCAGAGCACAAATTTGAGAGAGCTAGTCATGAGAGAACCTCTGAACCCCTCGAGCTGATCCACAGTGATGTTGCTGGCCCATTGCCTCATATTTCCATGAGTCAGGCCAAATATGCATTGAATTTCATTGATGACTTTTCCAGGTATTACTGGGTTCACTTCCTGAAACACAAGTCAGAAGTTTTTGGCCTATTCAAAGTCTTTAAGGCTTTGGTTCAAAACCAGTCTGGAAGGAAACTCAAAGCCCTCAGATCTGACAATGGTGGTGAGTATGTCAACTCTAAGTTTATTAATTATTGTGCAGATGTAGGTATTTAGATGCAGCATTATATCCCTTACACACCACAACAAAATGGTGTTGCTGAGAGGAAGAACAGATCACTGAAGGATATGGCAACATGCATGATGGAGGCCAAAACTTTGCCACCAAAGTACTGGGCCGAAGCTATCAACTGTGCATCCT
>LPNX010316842.1:96312-113439 GCA_001517045.1 Pseudotsuga menziesii | reverse complement strand
AGGACTAGATCTCAATTTGAGAGTGGTCTGTGCATGAAGGATCCTATGTTTTCTAAAAAATGCTATTTGATGGTGGAGTCTGATCCTCAAACATATGAAAAATAATTAGGAGATCCAAGATGGCAAACATCCATGAAGGAGGAGTTCAGCTCACTCCAGAAGAGCAACACATGGGAGCTAGTGGATCTTCCTCCAGGAAGAAAGTTAGTACAGTGTAAGTGGGTCTATAAGACCAAATTTTCTACTGATGGTTCACCACTAAAGTAAAAGGATATATTGGTAGCCAAGGGCTACTCATAGGTTCATGGCATAGATTACAATGATACCTTTGCCCCAGTGGCAAAGATGGATTCCATCAGGCTAGCTCTAGCCATTGCAGCCTCAAGGCAATGGGAGGTACATCACATGGATGTAAAATGTTCCTTCCTGAATGGAGATCTCACTAAAGAGATATATATGCAGCAGATTCAAGGTTTTTCTACTAACCCTTCTCTTGTGTGCAGGTTGAGAAAGTCATTGTATGGGCTAAAGCAAGCCCCCAGGGCTTGGTATGCTAAGATCGATAGCTTCTTGCTATCACTGAATTTTGTTCGGTGCAAATCAGATCCAAATGTCTATTTGAAGTTATTTAATGGTTCATTAATGATCATTGTGTTATATTTTGATGACCTCCTCATTACAGGAAGCTCACACGCTGAGATTGCTTCCTTAAAAGGAGTTATGAACCAAGCCTTCTCCATGACAGATTTGGGGCTCTTAAGTGAATTTTTGGGACTTGAGATTTCTCAAACAAAAGCTGGAATCAAGGTGCACCAGTTCAAATGTGCCTTGGACTTGCTGAACAAATTCAAAATGAAGTATTGCAAAGCAATCAAAACTCCTTTCCTTTAAGGAGTGAAGCTGGAAGAAGCTGATTCTTCACCGATGGTAAACAATACACTGTATAGGCAATTGATTGGATGTTTATTGTATCTGATAACATAATCGACCTGATATTTGTTATGCAGTAAGTTTGGCTTCTAGATTCATGGATCAGCCTCAAGATATCCATTGGAAAGCAGCCAAAAGGATCCTTAACTTTGTTTAAGGAACAAGGACACATGGGATCTTCTATAAAGCAAAATCTGATCTTGATTTGATTGGATTTACTGACAGTGATTAGGCAGGTGATAGCACAGATAGAAATTCCACTTTAGGATATGTGTTCATGCTTGCAGAAGGGCCAATTAGCTGGTCAAGCAAGAAACAGAGTGCCATTGCACTCTCATCTACAGAAGCAGAGTATAGAGGAGTTGTTAATGCAGCAACTCAATGTTTATGGTTGCAGGGTTTACTTGGAGAGTGTGGCTTCGAACCATAGTACTCAACTACCATCTACTATGATAACCAGAGTACCATTTGAATCTTCAAAGATCCATTTCAGAAGCAGAGAACCAGACACATTGAGATCCATATGCACTACATCAGAGAGCTTGTGCATGATGGCACCATTCACCTACTCTTCTACTCATCTTCAGAACAAGTAGCTGATATCTTCACCAAAGAATTTTGTGAGAAGACCTTCAGAAATCTCAAATCACTATTGGGGATTACTGATCATGCTGTGCAAGCATGAGTGAAGACAAGATTCTACAATTTTGTTTTACAGTCCATGTTTAAGGGACGATTTTCCCAAGTTGGTTTTGCCTCTTTCCTTGTTTAAATGGACATGCAGTATGTAAAGGGTGACTAAGCCTTGTTGCTAGGCCCTATAATTTTCTGATATATTACTCATAAGTTAGGCTTAAGGGGGGGTGTTAGAATAATCAACCCATAGTTTACCCACTTAGACATTAATTCCATTATTTTTGTCTTATTTGCCTAGTTCATGTGTCCCACCTTGTGCAAGTTGTCATTTGCCTATCTATAATGGTCAAACTTGCCTTATTTGACTCATGTAGTGAATGGGAGAGCTAAAGGAATCAATTCTGCTTTATTCCCGGCCTCCTAGGCACCCTTCTGCTTTTTCTGCTTTATTGCCTGCTTTTTCAGTGTTTTAAGGCAAAAGGAAAAGCTAGACTAGGTGAGGTTGACTAGTTTTTTGTCCTACACATCCTCCTCTCTTTTCTCCATGCAAAAGCATGTATGAGCTGCCATTCCACCACTCTTTAGCTTGCCTAAGCCTTTTTTCCAATTTGTGAGCTCCATGACAGATTTGGGATCAACTTTTTACACCTATGGGGGATTTGCTTATTTTTGGTAAGCCTACTTTATGCTAGATTCGAATTGCTCCTCATGCATTTGAATCCCTGATGTATGTTATTTATTCATAAACCTATTATTTTACAGGGTTGGCTATTGTACACTGATTTAATACAGTTTAGTGTTCAGCTCCAATTTTCAGTCTCTTTGTGAGTGATTTTGCATGATCAATTGTTAATTGTTGTGAGTAAAATTAATCTATCACCTGGTTCAATTTCCACAAAATCAGGTAGTAATTCCATGTGGTTGACAATGGTACAGACCTAAAGTTAAGTTGCATGCATGCCTCAAGTGTCAAGATGGTTCCAAACCTTCATTCGATATTGAGGCCTATAAGTTAAGTGGGTTCATTAAAATAGAATCAAAAGATTGTTTCTGGGTCTTGAAAATGGAAATATCCCCTTGCTACTATACCACCATCAAGCTAGTAAGAAATCCAACAACAAGCCAAGGGTAAATCTCGAATCCATCGGTTTCAACCAACTCTTGGGTTTTCCTAGCCTAAAAGCAAATGATGCCATCCTTCCTATCATAGTGAAATGCCAATGATGTATATAGAATTTTTTGTCCCATTGTGAAGACAACTTTAGCAAAAGGATATCATTTAGAATAATAACTTGTTAAATAATATATTCTTGTTAAATTACTAAATTATGAAAAAAAATAGAATCAATGTATGAATGTAAATTTTAAATTATATATTTTTTTGTTTTTATTTAAAAAATAGAATTAATGTATTTATGTAATTTTTATTTGTATTTTGTATAATATGATGGAACTTTAATTTGTGAAAATAAGTACTTACAAATTCACGTCCAAGTAGAAGAGGTGCAACTAAAGTTAGTGCATCGACCATGAGATCCATACTAAATTGCTATGGCATAAGATCCTAGATTTTTCCTTATACCGTGGAATGGTCCTCAAGATCCTTCAGTCACAATCCCAAATTCAAGTGTGTGTGGTGATTTGATTATCTACTCAACATCGCTTACCAATATACATAATTAAATTAAGTTCTAGGGAACTTATATTTTTAATGAAATCTTTCCCAAAATCATTGTGGGAGAGGCACACAACACCCAACCTTAGGAAATCTTGCAATCAATAATATCTCAGTGTATATGCCATCCCTAATTGATGGTATCAAATCACAAGGACATAGGTTAAATCTCTCACTCTGTGCCATATTTAAGGTAGTCTCCCAAGTCTAAAAATTTCAGTATCCACAAGGTTGTACCCTCCTTCTAGTATCTCCTCTCTATCCCGCTTTATATTTTGTTCTAGTGAATAATAATCCCATCCATGAGGAATCCCCCACCAACGATTATGAACCCCCTCAAGTGTGGAAATCGTATTCCTTCGATTTAGGTTTCCTGGCATAGTAAACTTTGGGTTTCAACTCACTTTTACTTAACTATTACAAAATCTTCACGATTTGGCATGACCATGACCATGATATGATGATAATGTTAGGACAATGTTTTGGTAGAATAATGGTATGAATATACAAGCCAATGGGTTAGATTAAATGATTGAGTACTATGAATTACAAGTCATAGGTCACGATGTCAAGTCCTTAGGCTAGTTACCTCTTTGAATATTTGTTGGCGTTAGGATCTTGAAGGTCCTTAGTTTTGGCAACTCCGTGGTTTTGGTGCGAAGCTTGTAAGCGGAGTTGTGGCCCAAAATAGTCTTAGGGGCTTCGGGGTTGGGTCGAAGCCCCTCTTTTTGTAAATGACCCATCGTTTAATCCCATGGTTTGTGGGTACCCATGGTTTGAGCCCATGGTATTGTAATAGTGCACTTGTATAAATAGGCACTTATGTAAAGAAGTTAAAAAAAAGGCCTTTTATGTATGATGATAATTTGATGCGAAGAAGCTAAGGTCTATTTTTAGGGTTTAATGTTAAGTCCCAGCTGAGTGCATGGATGACCTCTGCAGCTGAGTGCGCAGAGGGTTTTGAGGAAAGATTCTGTAGCTGAGTGCATTGTTTTGGGTTGTTGAGAATATCTGCAGCTGAGTGCGCAGATCAGAACTGTGTGTTTTGTAAAGAGTTGAATATAAACGTAGTTCTGTGGACGTAGCCCCTACACTAGGGGTGAACCACGTATATCTTGTGTTGTGGTGGATATTTTATGTTGTTTCTGTTATGATTTTATGCATTTGATAAGTAGATGAATCATAAATTAAGATAAACTATTAAGTATTAAATTCGCTGTGAATTCCCAGTTAAGGGTTAAGAAAGAAACTATATTTTATCTAAACTTTGAAGCTATTTAAGTAAATGTCGAAGCTCTGTGTTGCATGATTATTCTTTTTTAAGGATAAAGGTACAGTAATATCCCTCTTGCACCTGCAGAAACCTGATTCTGTGGCACCCCATAGCTGTTTCAGGTGAGACTGCAACCTGTTCACAGCTTGTTGCCGAAAGGGCCAACACTGTGGGTTTGTTTGTTGGTGTAAAGAGAAAAGTATAGGAACCCGGATTTGCCCTAAGCCCAACAAATTGGTTCCATTGCCGGTTGAACCAGTATATGCTTCAAGAGGGATCTACGTCATACCTAGAGGGATATGTTTTGGAGGCCCTCAGTAAAATAAATCAGTGACTGGGTTGAAGATACCTATCTGAAATTTGTTGAACAAGAAAATAAAGACCCTCGTCGTAGCTGAGACGACTTCTTGCAAAGGTACATTTTTTCTGATATTTATGAAATTTTATTTGGTAGTATCCACATAGAATTGCACCAGTGGTTATCCAGGTTAACAAAAAGGAAGAAAAACTTCAAAGAAGATCAGTCTCCTGCCTAGACCCCAGAAAGAATTAAGCTGTTGAAAAGTGTGAACAACGCGGTATCACGAGCTGTTGATTACTGGACAATGCGAACCCTTGAAGCAATTGTGACGGAGTTTGCCATCGACACACATACTTCTTTCAGCGAAGTAGAAAGACAGTTTTTCAAAGGACCTAGGGGTAAGTACTTGAATTCATTAAGTTTGAAAATTAAAATGCTCTTAGCTGAGAAATACATATTGCTTATCCAATCAGATTGCTAGATTTATTGCTACTAACCTATGTTTGGAAGCGAAAGTGACTTTGACGAGCAAAGCGGTTTGCTTTGCAATGGTAAAAGATACAAGAGAACTCTTGGATCCTATATCCTAGGCCATAATACCGATTATACCTCATTAAGCCCAGAAGAATCTGAATCTGAAGAAACCCATTTTGTTAGAAACCCTCCTATAAACCTGCAGCGAAGATTTGTTATCCTTCAGAACTCGTTGCAGTCCGAAAGTAACCCTAGCCCGAGTAGTCCTATCATAGGTCAGTCTACCTCAGAAAGTTCCCTTCCTCCTGTTACCAGTCTTCCCCCTCCTCCTCCCCCTCCCCCCCTCGATCCACTATTGCCCATGTAAATGATGATATCAAGCTCCCAGTCTTTAAAGGAACTAGATCAGAGGATCCAAAATAGTTTTGGTTCTTATGCGAAGCTGTTTGGACTGCTAAGAATATTATGGATCAAAATACAAGAAGAGCACAGCTAGTCACCTCTTTCAGAGACCGATATTTGACCTGGTTTATGAAGTTTTCCAGTACTCAGAACTATATCTTGGCTGATATTTTAAAACCAATGATAAAAGAATTCAAGAAGCCTAAATCAGAGTCACAGTGTATAACTGAACTGAAAGAAATTTAGCAAAAGCGAGGTGAATCAGTTTGGGACTTTGATCAAAGGTTCAAGGTTCTGCTGGATCAAGTTAGTTTTACTATTGGACCAGAATAGCATAAAGAATGGTTCATTGCAGCACTATTACCTCATATCAGGACTCCACTTATGCAACAAAAGGTTATTGATCAACAAGAGGCATTGGAAATTGCTATGAAACTTGAAACAGCTCTTGTTGGAGATAATTCTGGAATAGCCCAGATACAGGCACAGTTAGCAGAAATGGCTTTGGAGCTTCGCGACATGAAAAAAGGGAAATATACTCGCGAAGAGGTTTGGTGTACACGATGTAAGACAGAAGGTCATGACAAAGAACAATGTCCTGCATTAAGGAATTATTTGAATACTGGTGCGCCGAACCCGTTTAGCTCTAACGTCCTATATTGTGAGATCTATAGAACAACTGGCTAGAATCAACTTGAAGATTTCTATCTACCGCAGAGATATGTTCATGTACCTAAGAATCCCTATTGCAAGTTCTGTAAGTCAGTTGGACACAATGAAGACGAATGTCGCAGCTTTGACCTCATGAGAGAGAGAACCTATGATGCTTATAGGGTACAACCCGATGCACAAGGCAATGATGGATATGGTTACCGTGGTAGTGCATCAGGTCGAGGTAATTTCAGAGGTCGTGGTCGTGGTGGTATGCCTGGAAGAGGTCGAGGCCAGGTTATTTACTATAACTGTAATCAGGAAGGACATGTAGCTAGAGACTGTCAGAACCCAACTACGACATGTTGATATTGCAGAGCAGTCGATCATGTGATTGAGCAATGCCCACAGTTGATAGCCAAGATACAAGAAAGAAATGGTGCTCCTACTCAAAATGTTCAGATGATTACTGTAGAGAAAATACCTGTCCCAGCCATTAACGTTGTTACAAGGAGTGGAGCTACGACGCAAGTGCAGAATAAAGGGAAACAACCTAACGAGGCTTGGGTCCGTAAGACCCCAGAGAAAATTCCAGCCTTCAATGTTGGAAGAGAAAAAGGAACATTTATGGAAGCTAAAAAAGACTTTGCTGACTCGAGAACATCAGTAGCAACTACGCAACAGCATCAACAGCAGTTATAGTTTCAAGAAGCTTCGTCAGATCAAGTAAGTCCACTGAAATCATTTTTATAGAGTTGTATGAAGCTATTAAGGAATAAGAATGCTTTGAATGAGTTACAGAAAGTTATTGCATCTTGCGAACTTCAGCGAAGCTCTGATACAGGAAAAACTGTTAATAGAGTTAGAAGGACTGGAAGAGAAATGAGATTGCATGCTCAGATAGGAGAGTATGCCATGACTGATATCATTTTAGACCTGGGATCAGAAGTGAATGTCCTAACTAAGCAGACATGGGAAAAAATGGGAAAACCTACGCTTGAATGGTCCCCTATACAGTTGAGGTTAGCCAATCAGCAGAAGATTGTGCCCTTGGGAAGATTCCCTAGTGTACCAGTGGATATTGATGGAGTCAGTACCTTAGCAGATTTTGAAGTCATTGAAATAATTGATGATAGCAACCCCTATCCAGCCTTTCTAGGAATTGAATGGGCAATAGACAATTATGCAGTAATCAACCTTAAGAATAGACAGATGACTTTTGAAGGAAAAGGTTTGAGAGTCATAGTACCGATGGACCCTTCTCAAGGAGAAAGGTACACAGAGCCAGTCAGAGATGAAGATCAGGATGTTTTGGATCATATTTACAACATCATAGCTAAAGAAGAAGACTATGTTAACCCTACTGCTGAAGGTATAATGGATTGGCAGTGTGACCGTTCTTGCATGACTGATTCAGACGAAGGTTTAGAGAATTGGTAGAATAGACTTTATGAGCTACATGGACATCGATGTGCAAGAATTACCAAGTCTCTCAGATGGGTTGGCTCACAAACAAGAATATTACCTACTTTTGATGGCTTGATAGACCCAGAATATTTTATTGTACAATTCTCAGAGCAAGTACTAGATTCACAGAAAATGGAGACTCTAGATTCAGTATTTATAGCCACAGCTTCCAGATGGTGGAATGGTCATAAAAAGTATATTCATAATTGGAGAGATTGTCAAAAGTTTCTTCGCCTAAGATTCATGGCTCAACCTCAGGAGATACGAAGCAGATTTAATGGTAATACTAGCCCTCAAGAACATTTGGAGCAGTGTTATGAAGCATGCAATCATGTACCTTGTGAAGAATGGGTACATAGGTTTGTACACACTCTGGAACCTGTAGCAAAGAACTGGTATGTGGAGGTAGAGCTTCGCCATGGTACGGTAAGTTGGGTTAGTCTTGTTGATAGTTTTGTGCTCACATTTTCTATTAATGAGGTTTTCCCTGCTTTGGACACAGCTATTAGGCTGATCCATACTAAGGTGTTTGATGATAAAGAAATAACCGAGTACCAACTTGATTGGAAGGAACAAGAAACTAATGCAGTAGAATGCTATAACCTCACTATTGATGAAGACGATGAACCTCGCAACATTAATATTCCTGAGTCATAAGGACAATACGAAGTACATGGACCAGCATTCGAATCACTTGAAGTAACTCAGCCCTTGAAAACAAGGAAAGTAAACATTGGATCAGAAGAAATGCCTAAGTATGCTACCATTGGAGATTATTGGGAGGAAGAAATGGTAAGCAAAGTGACTGAACTTCTCCATGAGTATCAGGACTTATTTTCAACGAAGTTCTCAGAAATGAAAGGTATCCTTGGTGATATAGGAGTGATTAAAATCCCTTTGAAAGCTGATGCAAAGCTTGTGAAGCAGCGCCCTTATAGGCTGAACCCTAAGTATAAAGAAAAAGTCAGGATGGAGCTAGATAAGATGCTCGCTGCAGGAATCATTGAGGCTGTCGAAGAAATTTTGTCGTGGTGCCAGGATGTGTTGAAGGTCTGTATTGTGTTGAAGACCCTTATTGTGGCGTAGCCAAAGTTACTGGTTGTGCCAAAGAAGAAAGGTGTGTCGGAGCTTAAAATGCAACCGTTGGAAAAAATCAGATTTGGTGGTGCCGGTATGTTAATTGCATTAACTGCCTGTAATGATGAGATTTTGAGAAATCTAATGCTGTTTGGACAAGATTTACCACCGTTTGGTCAGATTTGGTGTCCTCAATGGACAATTATGGCAGATTTGGTTGTTGGATTCCATAAGAAGACACCCATGCCTGCGAATTTCGCATTACGCATTTTTCTTGAGATTGAGTCTATGTCAGTTGATCGCGAAGTCCAGGAATTGTTGAGAGAATTCAGAAAGAGGGGTCTGCAGAACTTTATGAGAAATCCACCTGCATCTGTACCTTGCGAAGAAACTCCCCTAGCGTCGAATCAACCAATGCATACATGATCAACCAGAAAGAAATTTAAGGTTGAAGTTCGCTCTAAGCGGAATGAAGAAAGGCACAAGCCATCAGGAAAGAGACCGAAGGATCCCGAGATGAATCCTTATGGTTCGGCAGAGCTCCCACCTGAAGGTTTTGAAGACTTCGGTGAGGATGAGAATGTTGCATCGCAACGCCCACCATATCTTCCACCTGTTCGACCAGTAGTTCAGCCACCTCGATGGACATCCAAGTTCACGTTACGCACCCCTTCGCTTCCACAGGGTGTGTAGTTGGTCGGAACGATGATAGGAAAAATGGACCAGCTCAAGTACGCATACCAAGATACGAATGATCGCAGGAAGTGTCCACAATTCACACCTGGAACATACGTGCACTCCGTCCACTATCTGGAGGCTGAAACGGTGTTGCTTGAATTGAAACAGTGGGCTGCTGGCTTGGAGCAAGCTAGCTTGTTGAAGATGCTAAATGTCCCCCACTTTGGTCACAGCACGCAGGTTACCATGGTAGTCAAGAAGCTATTGGAATTGGTGCATGATTGGAACCTATGGATAGGAAGCCAGAAAATAGCTATTGATGGACAACTGATTCATAGGATTACAGGCTTGCCGAAGGAAGGGCCTGATCCTGAGATTGAGTTTGTCGGAAAACACGAAGATACGAAGATGGCGCAGCACATGAAGGACCGCTTCAGCATAACAAAAGGAAAGCGAGGGTATCAAACCTCGACAATTTGGCACCAAAACATTCACTTCGCCGCAGAGCTCCTAGCATGCAAACTAATGTGGAAGTGCAGACCCAATGAAGTACCTGCCCCAATCACCAGTATTGCTACAAACTGTGCCAAAGGCTACAGTTAGAAATGGGTAGAGTACATTGCTAGGGAATTCTTTGAAGATGTCCACGATGTGTAGGAGAAAGGTAGACCCTTTCATTACTCATGGTTGATAGTGCTTATCGCACTGGTAGGATGGAGAGAACCTACCGACGCACAGTTTGTTGATGTGCCTTCGCAGATGCCTAGCGCAGCAAGGTACGCATCTCTTTCGGTCTTGCAGGACAAAGCCTTACAGCAGATGATGAACTATGTGTTCACCTTCTATGCGATGAACATTTCGTATGAGATCCTAAAAACACCGCGGCTCAGTAATGAGCTATTCTCTAAGTATGCTGGAGTGGCCAAATTCAAGGCTGACATGCATAATGTCTTCATCCAGGCCCGCGCAGATGATAAACATGCATGCTGGAAGTTGCCATATGTGGTGACCCAAGAAGACATCCTCGCAGTAGTCCAGTAGTGGCCGGCTGAATGGATGAAGGATGCAAGAACAAGGCCCAACATACCAGTTCCCCCAGTGATAGATGTGGGCGTAGGTCCTAGTCATCCGCCACAGAGTGACCCACCAGAAGAGAGCGAAGAACAGGATGAGTCACAGTAGAGCGGAGATGACCAGGGTGGAGATGACGGAGCTGAAGAAGAAGAAGAATCGGTCAAAACAATCTCAGACCCCAATCACTTAGATAATCGCAAGTCTCTAGAGGCAGAGGAAGTGACTAAGCCTCAGCCCAGAAAGAAAGTGAAGGCGTCAAAGGGCAAGAATATCATCGAAGAGCCCGCTTTCATGATTGAAGAGCTTGATCAAGCTTTGATGAAGTCCATAGAAGTATTAACCAACAAATGGTCAGATTTTGAAGCTACGCAACTTGATGCGCTCACTGGCGTAGCGCAACGAATTACAGAACTGAAGGAGTTAGCGAAAAGAACAGAAATTGGTGCCGCAGCAAGCAGTTCCCCAGTAAACGTGCAGCCAGATACGAGACAATGGCTCGCTAGAGATAACAGAGGACAAGTACCAAGTGCATCCCTTATCATAACTGACACAGCATCTCGATCGCAGATGAGCATGATAGTTGGGATAGATTACACCAAGTTGTCTATGCGAGAGCTGCATCTTTGTCAATTGGCAATCATGAAGGAGATCCAAGAATGAGACAGCTACTCACAAATGTAGTTAGAGAATACCACAAAGCAGAGTGAGAGTCTCGCAACACAGTTGGAAGAAGCTGAACAGAAAAAGAGGGAAGCAGAAAGCAAGCAGGTTGCACTAGCGCGAGTATTGGATGAGGTGTGTCGAAGTATTCCTAACTTCGACATGCAGGCTGAAGAAGAACCGGAGAAAAGAATAGTCAAGCTAAAAGACTATGCACAACAGTCTTGAAGCCAAATAGAGAAAATGAAAGCAGGACATGAGGCTCAGATTGCGGAGCTTCAACTTCGCATCATTCTTGAGAGTCCACCAGAGGTTAGGGAACAGCGTCGCAGCGATATTCAAGACTCAGCAACAAAGATCTCAGATCTTGTGAGCAATGCATCAAAGCTTCTAGATGAAAGTGTTGAGGCCTGGGAGAACTTGCAGGACAACCCAAAACTGGAAAAGCTGCAAGAAACCATCAAGCAGCGATAGACAGAGCTGGATGCAGTGAAAGAAGAAATTAAGACATTGCCTCCTATGCAGAAGATGCTTAAGGTGAAGCAAAGCAATGAGCTCGAGGGAGACATTGAGTCTTGCAAAAGGAAAGAGACATTGTTGGTGAACTCTGGCCAACCCCTTATTAACGAGGCCTTGGAGTTGAGCACTGCTGCGGACAGCCAACTCAAAGTCTTGAAGGAGTATGATGCATTTGCACAGGAAAAGTACAGCGAAGCATCAGCAACAACAATGTAGGAGATAGTAGAGAAGAAGCAAGCAGCTGAAGATATCATGCACAACCTCAACAAGAAATTCACTAGCTTCGCCAACAAGATTCTTCCACCTAAAAAGCAGTAGAGTGTCTTGGGACGGGACACTAGTGAGTCTTAGGGGCCTGTTGGGGTTAGGACCTTGAAGGTCCTTAGTTTTGGCAACTTCGTGGTTTTGGTGCGAAGCTTGTAAGCGGAGTTGCGGCCCAAAATAGTCTTAGGGGCTTCGGGGTTGGGTCAAAGCCCCCCTTTTTGTAAATGACCCATGGTTTAAGCCCATGGTTTGTTGGTACCCATGGTTTGAGCCCATGGTATTGTAATAGTGCACTTGTATAAATAGGCACTTATGTAAAGAAGTTTAAAAAAATGCCTTTTATGTATGATGATAATTTGATGTGAAGAAGCTAAGGTCTATTTTTAGGGTTTAATGTTAAGTCCCAGCTGAGTGCGTGGATGACCTCTGTAGCTGAGTGCGCAGATCAGAACTGTGTGTTTTGTAAAGAGTTGAATATAAACGCAGTTCTGTGGACGTAGCCCCTGCACTGGGGGTGAACCACGTATATATTGTGTTGTGGTGGATATTTTATGTTGTTTCTTTTATTTTTTTATGCATTTTATAAGTAGATGAATGATAAAGTAAGATAAACTGTTAAGTATTAACTTCGTTATGAATTTCCAGTTAAGGGTTAAGCAAGAAACTGTCTTTTATCTAAGCTGCGAAGCTATTTAAGTAAATGTCAAAGCTCTGTGTTACATGATTATTCTTTGTTAAGGCTAAAGGTACAGTAATATCCCTCTTACACCTACAGAAACCTGATTCTGCACGGCACCCCATAGCTGTTTCGGGTGAGACTGCAACCTGTTCACAGGTTGTTGCCGAAAGGGCCAACACTGTGGGTCTGTTTGTTGGTGTAAAGAGAAAAGTATAAGAACCCGGGTCTTCCCTAAGCCCAACAATATTTTTCACCTCATTTGATGCCAATGTTAGGTTGGGGTACAAAAATTACAACATAATGGTTTACCCCTAACACCATCCTTGAAACTAGGATAAGTACTTTTATTTTTCCTATGATTTATATTTCTTCGAAAAAAGGCATAAAAATATGACAATGAAGGAATGGGGATTGGTTCAAGTAGGTAACTCAATCCAATCAAAGATCTAGCAACATTTATCATTCTAAAGGATTTTGAAAATGGACCAGGAGGATGAATTTATTTATATACAAATTTGGAGCTTAGGTAATTGAGAATCTCTTCACATGGGAATGCAATAACTCCATAAATGCTTAAGCCTCCAAAAAAGTTGTTAATTCCACATGATTCGATGCCACCTAGATAAAAGGTCATCATGACACAATTGGAATTAAATAGGTCATGAACATTTGTATTTTCACGTATTTGATAGGGTAGTGGTTATTTTTTAGGGTTTTATACATTTCTAGAGTCAATTTTGAAGGGAAAGGTACATTATAGCACTAGTTTGACTAGGAAATGAACATTGTTTGACATTGGTGAGAATTGATCTCAAGCATTAATATACCTTCATTATATGAGATTTGGGTTGCATTACTTCATTTTTGTGGTAATTTGCTGTGACTGGATCAGTTTGGGATGTATTCAACATCGAACATTAGTGTCACGTAAGGACACAAGTAGAATTTTAACACATGCCCCTTGATGACGTATGAGGCTAGGAGAGCCATAAAATTTCAAATACATCATTATATAAAAATAATGAGAGAGAGTTTAAATGAGGAAATTATATATTGAATAGATGAATGAGACCACCTAAAAACATAGTAAGGGGCAGGAGCATATGTATATCTTAATATGAGGCAGGGATACCCATGCTTGTGTAATAATCAAGTATAATATGGGACCATGAAAAATTGAGATGGCACATATGGAGCCATGTCATGGGATACCATATAAATTGTTCTTCCTTCTATATCATACTAATTATGTTGAAGTAATGTCACCCATGGATTCACAAAATGGTATAACATAACCCTAAAGTCAAGGAGGGTCTAAACTCCCAAAGAGGTCAAATACAAGCTAAAATAGGGATATAGATATCCATGGTATTCAAGTGGTTATGGCTACATAAGCACTTATTTTTTCTGAAAATACATTTTATTAAAGAGATATTGAGTACGTGTTGGGATTCTATTTTATTGCAACATTGATTTTACTATTTTGGAGAAAGTATTAATGTGGAAAGAAATCCCATTGTAGGAATATAACACTATAATAATGGCTTGTAATGACNAAAGTGACAATAATGACCATAGTGACCATAACCTTGTTAAACCATAACCATGACTCCTTATAAACCCCCTATGATTAAATACCCTAACCCCTTAACCAATTAAACCCTAATAGAAATAAAAATTGATTCCTCACCATTATCATCATCATCGATAAGGCCCAAAATTTTGTCCATGAATGATAGCTCAAGCCATGAGAACTATTCTTGGTGACCATGGAGAGCCTTAGAGTACACTAAAGTTTTGAAAAAATGACCTGCATTTTTGGCATTGAACTCGACTTGGTGTAACAAATTTTAAATGGACACCATACCCTAATGATCACATGACAAAGTTCCCATTTATAAGGCCTACATAGTGGCTAAGGACCCCACAAATTATGGATCATGAAACCTTCACTTTTGTATCATTTGTAACCATCCATGTTGTTCTAAACCTCAAAATGGCCATGACCATATCCAACTTACATGCCAAAGATTCCATGTGGAGGGATCATGGTGCTAATTTGGGGCCCCACGTATGGAACATGATATTTAGAGGGAAATGTTACAGCCTAAGACCATAGTTTTGACTATATTTTAAGGCATGCATCAAGAACGATCCCCTATGCATAAGTTTTCAAAATGATGACCATGTCTCACATGTAAACTAGATATTTTCTATGCATATTCATGTTTTGTGATGGTCAAGGGAATCGTGATTGTCCATGACCTCTTCAACAAATGTTGTGAACTTAGGCCATAAATTTAAACCCTGTACCATGTTACGGGGTAAGAGATTGATTATTTATGTTATAAATATTAAAATAGTAAACATATCCCACTTGTAGTTCAAATAATATTCCCTCCATAGAGATTATGTGTTGTCTCAAGGCCTTATGACACATCACTCATGAGCCACATTGTTACATGTAGGCTAGAGTTTCCATACGTAGTTCTTATGTGGTATTCTAGGTTAACATGCATGGAACATCAACCACATAGAAAATTAATATGGCATAAGACCCTAGATTTAGTTCGCGGGCCATGCTATAGGCCACAATAATCATCCTTATCAATGTTACACATATTGAAATGGTCACCATATCTAACTTGTAAGATAAATTAATTATGTGTAGGGCCCTACGCAAGGACCATGAAAACATAAGGTCCTATATTTTTCCTTATATCGTGCAATGGTCCTCAATATCCATCCCCGGTGTGCCCCTCCTCAATGTGGTGGCCACATATCATATGTAGGAAGATAAGGATTCCCTACACATGTCCTATGCAATGACATGGGTTATTATGCAAAGACCATGAGCCCCATTAACAAATGTTTTATCCTAACAACATGGGTTTTGTTATCAAATGATGGATTAATGATGAAGAGGCGCCAATGACGGGCACCAAGAACTGTCTCTAGTGTTCTAATTAACTTCAAAAATAGCACCGTATCCCACTTCCAAGCCAAATATTCCCTATAGAGGGCCAATATGGTGGTTTGGGACCAAACACATATAACATATCTCCATAGTAAAATTCTATAGTGTAAGATCCTAGATTTTTCATTATACTATGGAATGGTCCTAAAGTTCCATCCCTAGTGTACCCCTTCTCAACTTGTTAGCCATATCTCACATGTAGGAAAAGGATCCCCTACACAGGCCCTATGCAATGATGTGGGTTACTATGCAAAGAACATGAGTACCATAAAAATATGTTCTATCCTAGCAACATGGGTTTTGTTATCAAATGAAGGATTAGTGACCAAGATGAATCCATAATGTGACGAATCCCAAAATAGGCACCATATCCCTATGACATGAAAAGGTGGACTAGGGCCTCATGGATGGCCTATGTAGAACCCAAAAGCCACATGTTATAGATTAAAACTCTAGATCTTCACCCTGTAACATGAATTGGGTCATGAGAACCATCCTTGGTCTACTAAACCTTCAAATGGGATACCACATCTCAATCACATTCCAAATATTTCCTATGCATGGGATTTTCAAATGTGATATAACCACCGCCCCCAAAAGTCCAAATTCATGTGACTTTTAAGAGAGGTTTTTAAAAAATCGACTTAAAAAGGATGTTTAGGGGGGGTTTTGAGTCAACCCCCCCCCCCCCCCCCCCAAAAAAAAAAAATGCATGAAAATTGGACTTTTGAGGGTGGATTTATTACAAATTCCCCCACAAGTCCAAATTTCCATGACCTTTGGGGGTTAATTTAAAACAACTGCCCCCAAAATCCCAGCTATCATGCTATTTGAGGGCATATTCCAAACAACCACCCCCAAAAGTCAAATTATTTTGAATTTTGGGGGACGCTTTAAAAGAACCACCACCAATAGTTCCTTTATCATTAATTTTTTTTTGGGGGGTGGGGGGTTTAAAAACTACCTAAAAAATAACCTTTAGGAGGGTAGTTTCCAAACCCCCCCACAAAAACCCAATGGGAATTTTTTTGTGGGGGGGTGTGGGGTTTAAGAACCATCCCCAAAAGTCCTAATAATTGGAATTTTTGAGGGTTTTTTAAAAACCTCGAACAAAAGTTCAATTCTCATGACTTTTGAGGGGGCTTTTAAGAACATCCCCTGAAAGTTCAATTCTTAGGACTTTTTTTGGGGGGGTGGAGGGGAGAGATTAAGAAATACCTCCATTGGACTTAAAAAATATTTAGGGGTGGGAGGGAGGGGTTAAGAACTGCCCCCACTGGCCTAAAAAATAATTTTGGGGCGGGAGGGCTAGAGGAGTTAGAAAAAGTGTCAGAATGTAAAACCGCCTTGAAAATGTCTTTAAAAAACCCCCTCCAAAATTCATGAGATT
>LPNX010316842.1:31760-96145 GCA_001517045.1 Pseudotsuga menziesii | reverse complement strand
AAATAACTGACCCCAAAAGTATATTTCTCATGAATTTTTTTTGGGGGCGGGGGGTTCTAGAAACCACCTTCAAAAACACCTTTAGGGGGATATTTCTAAACCCCCCCCCCCGAAGTCCTAAGAATTTGACTTTTGAGGGAGATTTTAAAAAATAAGCCCCCGAAATTCCAATTCTCAGGAATTTTGTGAGTGGGGGAGGGGGGGTTAATAAATTCCCCAAAAGACATAAAAAAATTTAGGGGGTCTTTAGCAAAACCACCCCCAAAAGGGTATTTTGTTGTAGTGTTAAACACTCCTTCAATGAATTGTTTGTCCCCTTGGTCATCTATAGAAGTACATATTTTGTCTAGGAAAATTATAATTATATGGTGAGCTTCCAACCATTCCATACCAATTAGGACATCATAGGATCCCATAGGTAAGACATTTAATGTTGATAGTGTATTCATGTTATTTAATGATAGACTACAGTCTTTTACTATTTCTGAATTTTTTCTTGGTTTTAGTAGCCAATTGGAACAACCAAGGTTTCAGTTGTTTATCCTTATGCAACTTGGATTTTTCAACTATTTGAGGTGATATATATCTCAAACTAGATCCTTAATAAATAAGGATTGAAACGGTAATATTAGAAATATTACCTTCAACTTCTAGCATTGTAGATTGATGATCTTCTCAATGATCCTCCAAGGACACACTAATTCGAGATGCATTTCTTGCTACATCATTCATTGTAGAATCTTCTTGCAAAATGTTCACATTAGGAAACCTTTTTCATCCCTATAAGGATAGTTCCAATATACATGGGGTCCACCGCAACCCAAACTCCTTACCATGCTATTAAATATACTATTACTAGATCTGGCACTTTTGACTTCACTACTAGTTGGAGATTGAGGATTTTTAAACTAACTGATGTTATTATCTTAAAAAATTCATGATCCCCTTTTTATAATGGTGAAGGATTATAACCCTTTTTTCGTTGTTCCTATTTTTGTTTTTTCTTATTCTTCCAATTTTTTTTTAGTTCAGACCGATGTTTAAATTGTAAATAACACAAATTTTCCTTCCTAATGGAACCATCCATCATTTTTGGCATATCAAATTCTATCTTGTCTTTATAGGCCTCAGGCAGACAACATACAAACCTAGAAACCTTGTTATGGAGAGAAATTCCTATGGCTTGGGGTACAAAAACAGACAGCTTAACTCTGGAAATCAATCCTTCCCTATTTGCAAGAGAAACCAAACATCTAACACTAAAGGATCTCAATTCATACCTTATTCTAGATGGTTGATGTAGATCCCCGTTGAGATTTTCCACTCTCGTTTGTATTAGCGATTTGCTTCCTCAACATTCAGCAAACAAGACAAGCATGCTATATATAATTGTGTTATACCTACTCTAGCATGTATAATCAATAATATATAAGCATTTAAAAACATCCATGGATCAAATACTCATTTAAATACACATTATTGGATAGGAAAAGATATTTCTATTGATATAAAACAGAGATTACAATAGTGACAACCTCTGTCGACACGTCTTTGAATCAAATAAACTGAGTCCCCCACTTGGGCCTCCACCACTTCAATCCTCCATCTCTCGATAGCAAGCTCACAAGAAAAAGGCAAGCTTGGGAAGAACACAAAGTGCTCCAAGGGACAAAGGGATGCAGACTCAAGTATAAGCTCTGGAAACAATGGACTATAGTTTTCTTGCTCTTAAATTCCTCTACTTTCAATGTATCCAAAGGGTTCCTTATATAGCTCTTCAATGGGGTAATGGAAGGTCAAATCTGAACGATCTCAAGGCATATGGAAGGCCAAGAGACAAGTGACTCAGATCCACATCAAGGAAAACTCCAAAATCATTTGGCCTTTTGCACACATCCCGATGTATGCAGGTTTAAGGGTCAAATCCGCGTATATACGGCAAAAAGGGATTAGAAGTTGCATATGGAAATTATTGCATGTTTTTAGGGATGATCTTGGAAACATCAAAGGTACAAAAATGGTCCATGGGGTCTAAAGAGTCTGTAGAGGGACAGGGAAGGCCATAAAGGTGTGATCCACCATATGTGGTAAAATCAGCTGTAACAGATGCCCCCTAATGTGTGAGGTTAGAGGGGTCATACGATGGCCGAAATACATTAAAGTCCATCCCAGAAATGAAGTGATGAAGAAACCAGTGGAAGAACCATCCATCCAATCAGTACAATACAATGATCAAACTCTACACATAACTGCAAGTAGATGTAGCAGTCTCGGATACATAAGAGTACAATGGCCATGAATAGGCATGATACAAAATATGACATGTGTGGTCATCACTACGTACAATATAGATAGATTAGAATATCCATGATGAAGATATACAAAGGATCATGATATTCATGAAGGATGAAAATATATAATGGATCAAGATCTCCATAATGGCTAGAAATATCTGACATATACTGGAATCAAGTCACGAGAGCTGCAATTTCATGAACACTGGAACGATCAAGGAGGTAGCATATAAGAAATGCCACCAATATCGAAGGTCTTCTACACAAACCACTATGAGTACATGTCCTACTATGTGAATAGAGGTGTCAAGGTCGAACATAGTAGTCCATCATCTAATTACTGGTCATTGATGTATATCCTTAACAGACGTGAGATTACCCACCGATAATGAAAATGGGAATCAAGGTACTAGAGTGCAAACTAACAATTGTGAATAAATGTGTTGAGGTCAAAAACTTGAGAGAATCCATCGATCAGGGGACATTGATGTATTCCCAAAAACTGTCGATGGCAAGAGAACTCGCCCCTGATGACTGCAAGTCTCAAGGCACTCAAAAATGACTCTAGATTCCTATCCCAGAATAAATGATCTAAAGTTGATGGGATGAAATCCACTGGAAGGAGGGTATAAAGGAATCCCCCATCATCCAACATGAGGTACTTAGCAAAGCTGTATACTTTGGAAGGAATCGATCATCATGTGCACGAACCAATAACTATACCAGGAATCTCCGACATGCAAAGTTAAGATATCTGAAGAATGGCCGACTCAGGTTTCAACTTCCTTTGAACCAGAGCATAAAGATGAATGGTGAATGAATGTAGGCAGCATAGACTTGATATACGAAACTAGGACATCTCTGCGACACAGGAGGCATCGACAAAGGATCCGTAGGGACTGGAAGCTTAACCAGTAGGCGGAGATAAACTTAGAGAATGAGTACAACTCCTAAAGTCAAACTATTAACCCAACCAACAGATGTGATATATAGTGCTCTATTTAAAGGCGACATGAGTCGACTGCTGCCAAAGATAACATCTTTTCTTATCCATATTTTTCGTTTTTTTATTGTTTTGGACTTTTTCAAACATTTTGAAAAGCTTCAACAAGAATAAACTTGCTTTATAGTCATAGACAAGGAGGAGATGAGTGTCAAGGGACAAACAAACTAGTTCCAAGCAGCGGAACATACCTATGCTCAATGCAAGGACACATGTGTAGGATAGCGACACTCAGGGGAAAGTCCCCTCCTAGTAAAAACAAGGAATCAAGCTGCAAAGGATATAAAAAATGGCTCTATGTGGCTAGACATGAGACAAGCTCAGGCTATATGGCTGATACTCAAAGTCAGGGAAGCTAGCATAAGGCTCAGTATGGCAGGAAAATCTCATGATAATGCAATTACAACTTGACATAAGGGATTCCTGGGGAAATAGGCCAGCAAAATTATCAAGTGGAGTATGAAGCTCTTACAAAATGACATGGCGATACTATACAACGGACTCCCACACCGTAAAGGACATATTTTCGGCATGGGCACCAAATGCAAACAAGGAGCTAACTAGGGCACCCATGTAAGGTCAAACTCTACCATTCAAACCATGTCACTTCTAAAACAACAAGAAGGTTCTGTGATAGGATAGATTGGGTTTGTACCTAAGGTTATAATGAAATGGTCATAAGGTCATGCAAAATGCAAATGGAGGTGAAATCTAACCTATATGCTAGTTTAAACATCATACCTGAAATCAGCAAGAACGAGTCAAAACAATGGTCAAAACAGCGCTCAAAACGGTCTCCAACATCATCATATTAGTAAAAAATGGTCCAAAAGGGTCAGAAACGGTTCAAAACTATAGAAAAAGGGATAAAAATTTTCAAAAATTTGAAATTTTTTCTATAAATAGTAAAAATTTCAAAAATTATATATCATTTGAAATTTTTACCCAATTGAGCTCAAAACTTGAAATGCAAATTCCGGGAGTTTCGTCCGATGAAATCCGATATCATTTTTTCCAGGTAACTTCCCATGCCCTGCTCTTCCATTTGCATGTAATTTTTTTCAATTTCCATGGTCAAAATCAATTTCTAGGCCAGTCTATGATAGTCGCTTCGGCCCATGCGGAAATCGAGGCTTTTTCCGTGTATAGGGATAGCTATACGCGAAAAAATGGCCCAAACCCAGGTACATACGCGGCTATTTTGCAAACAGTCGTGTATGCAGCTGCGTTCATCATTTTTTAAGACAAATATTGATCAAAACGTAATTTAAATGTGCAGGATAGTTCTAGAATGGCGCGAGAGAGAACACGGGGATGTAGAAGAAGCTGTACGGGGCGATCTAATGGATCAACAAGCTCTACGTGCATGTGGGATATATAAGTTTTGGTGTCTTGGTAACTTGAGGGCCAAACCAAGACTGCTGCATATGGTAGTAGACTACTGGGATCCTGACTTAGAGTCCTTTGAGATCGACAGGATGTCCCTCATAATCGAGGTGGAGGACATATACTTCATTACTGGATTGTCTTGATAGGGAGAGGTGGTGAACCTACGTTCTCATGGGCCCGGAGGTGGCCTCAACATTGATGAGTGTATTTCTGTATATTGCTTTCTGGACATGGAAAAATTTGGGAGTCAAATCCTGACAAACTCCATCAAGGTACTAGGCCTGAAGGCGATACTACTGGCACTCGGCAGGATAGCAGGGCTAGCCTTACTCCACCAGGCCTCGCGGCCATTGATTTTCTATGCAGTGGAGTGCATGAGACCCACAGTATATGATTGGAGTACTGCGCTCTTGAGTAACATTAAGCATTAGCTCAGTGACTGCAAGATGGGAAGGGTACGAAACTTTAGTTTCAACAGTATACTGAGCATGTTCTTCTTCGAGCATGTTTTGGGGCTGAGCCCTAGAGTTGATGTTCCTCCTCATGGGGTTTGAGATTCGTCCCAATGATGTTGGGAAGATGCGATGCATAGACTGGGAAGAGGTAGGGTGTTTAACCCCTACCCAACTGATTTCTTTCCATGGTGGTGGTGGTAGATAGTTGCCATCGATGATTACCCCTATGTGGGGATATATTTTTAGGGAGATCCGGACATGCCCCTACCACCAAGAGTAGCATACGGTGACATTGGTAACGAATCTCAACCCTCTTTTTAATTTTTTTTTGAATTATTTAATTTTTTTTGTTCTTTTTTATATATGGAACCAAAATACATGTTTTTGTGTGACAACACATAGTGACAATCTGTCATATGCATGTAGATGTAGGACCACAGCGGCCTAACGGTTTCCCTCGTCATAGATGGAGGGAAAGAGGAGATGACATCATGGGTGTGGATGCGGGGCTGACACTCCAAAGCATCCACACAAAATTTGTATGGTTGACACATAGAGTACCCCTGGCGCAAGTCGAGGACTTTCCCGAGGCCACGCAGCGTCAGGTGGTGGGTGTACCACAAGCATGGGTGCAGTTATTTTGAAGGCTATCTAGAGTCGTGGTGACCTTCCGTGATCAGAACCCCTGTCCTCCTCCCTAGGCTTAGATACCTAGGAGTGACTCATTTTTTTACTACCGTGTATTATATTTTAGTGGCTCGGAAGCCCCATTTTTGTATTATGACACTTATGTATTATGACGTCACTTTTTGGATGTTTAATGAAAAGCTTTTACGATGATCAATTTTATTTATTTACATGTGTAAAAATGTATGCTTATGATGAGCTTATGGTCTATGAAACAAATTCTAATCTAAAACATAGTTATCATATGAGTCAGCAACTTGATAATAAATTCTTGGAACATGTATGTATGTTATGTTGTCAAATTTTGGTTCTAACAATCTCACACATAAGAATATTTGTAATAATGTTGGATCCCTAACATGATATGAGCCATTAAGATGTGACACTACTAACTGCGAATTAAGATGTACCTTAAGAGAGAGAACACCATGTGAAGTGGCATCCCGTAGAAGCTCGATAACAGCACTATACTCAGCAACATTGTTTGAAGAGGGCCGTAAACATACACCTCCTAAAGACAATACCTAACCCGTAGGAGTATAAATCACCCAAGCAGTAGAGGCTGAGTGTTGAGTGTGACAGCTAGCATCATCAGCGAATCCTATATAGGTGAAAGACTCCATTACCATCTACCATAAGAAACGAAAGCTAATCAACAAACCCGATCACCATAAGAAAAACCTAACTATGCAAAAACTGTACAATAATATACAATAATCAGCCCTGGCTAAAGATCATGCATACTATTTTTTAAGATAGAGCCCATTTCTAGGCTCCACTAAGGCTGTCCCTTCATAATCCACTAGGTCATAGGTGCCCTTCTCTAACACACGTTTGACAATGTAAGGACCATGCCACATGGGGTTAAACTTTTCTGCCCCCAAGGGTTCTTTAGCTTGATCCCACAAAAGGACCAAATCACCTTCACTAAACTTCCTCGGATGGACAGACTTATCATATTGGACCTTAACACGGTGCTTATTTACTTCTAGAGCCATTAAGGCATCTCGGTGATGCTCATCAAGCTGCTCTAAGTGGACCAAATGTTCCTCCAATGCAGAAGTGTTTGGTAAAATCTCTATGGATAGCTTCAATGAAGGGATTTCGCATTCAACGAGCAAGAAAGACTCCACTCCATGTACAAGCTGATATGGAGAAAAACTGGTGGCAGTCTTAAACACAGTCCTATAGGCCCACAAAGCAAGATATAATGTGATATGCCAATTGGTCTTGCTTTGTGCGATGGTTCATTGGAGAATGGACTTAAGTGATTTTTTCACTACTTCAACCTACCCATTCTCTTGAGGGTAATAAGAAGAGGAATGCTCCTGCTTATACCCTAACTTCGAGGCCAACTCTTCCATAATTTGATTATTAAATTGCCTATCATGGTCAGTGACAAGATCCCTTGGAATACCAAACGGACTAATAATCTGGTTGAATATGAAATGCACGATTGTCTCACTGTAGGATTTAACCATGGGAATAGCCTCAGCCCATTTCGTGAAATAGTCAACAACTACTATAATATGATTATGCCCCCCAACTAAAGCTGGGTTGCAATCCATGAAATCAAGCCCCCATTTAGTGAAGGGACCGACAGTGATAATCAAATGTAACGAGGAAGGATGTGAGCACATATTGCAAGCAAACACCTAGCAAGCGTGGAACTTCTTGACCACATTGACACAATATTTAAAGATCGATGGCCAGAAATAACCCGCTCTCAAGATTTTTTGGGCTGTAGAAATCCCAGATAAATGGCCACCACACGCCCCTCTGTGGAAATCATTCAGCACAAGTTCACCCTCCTCATGAGTTAAAAAATGATGTAAAATGGAATCTACCCCACGATGGTACAATGTGTTATCCATTATAAGGTAGTTCTTGGATACATGACGCAACCGTCGTCGTTCATCCTATGAAAGGTGAGTAGGGACCTTCAACGTTTGTAAATATATGATGATATCCCCATACCATGGATCCAAAGTTGAGATCAGCAAAATGTGCTCATCGACAAACGTATCTTCGCAAACTTCCTCTTCCTCCTCGCTTGGGAAATCAGATATAAGCTCCGCAAAAATCAACGATTTTTTTTATTTTTCCAAAACAAGCTTGAGATCGAATTCTTGCAAGATAACAATCCACTTATTATACTCTCCCCTGATCATCCTTCTAGTGAGGACGAACTGAAATGGATTGACATGGGCTACCACCAAGGTCAGGTGAAGGAGAATGTAGTGTCTCAATCTTTGAACCGCATGAACGGTAGCCAGGACAAATTTCTCCACATGGGAATAATGGATCTCTGCATCTACAAGGTTTCAGCTCAAATAATATATGACATGCTCATGGAGCTCCTCATCCTCTTGAACCAAAACCATACCAATCATCTCCATGGATGCAGCCACATAAAGCAAAATGTCACGGCTATAGTCGGGTGGACTAATCATGGGGGATGATACTAAGTCTTTCTTAAGCGCATCAAAGGACTCCAAGGATCGCTCATCCTAGCAAAAGGTAGTGACCTTATTCAAAAGACACATAAATCCTTTATTCAAATTGGCAAAGTTAACCACGAATCTCTGCAAGAAATTCACCATGCCTTGCAAAAATTGAAGATGTCTAATGTTTCTTAGGGGAGACAATTGAAGTATTGACTCAACCTTTAAGGTATCGACTCTTATACCCTCCTTGGAGATAATGAACCCTAACAAGCGACCAGACTTCACGCAAAATATGCACTTATGAGGATTTAACCTAACCAAGTAATGGCGGCATCTTTCGAACACTAATATCAAATGGTAGGAATGACGCATCCTCTGATGAGAATGAGCAGCAAGGTCATCCAAAAAGACTTCAATAATCTATTTGAGATCATGGAAGATCAAGTTCATAGCCCACTAAAATGTGGCTCCGACATTTTTAAGGCCGAAAGGAATATTTCGATATCCAAAGGTACCCCAAGGGCAAATAAATGCAGTTTTATTTTGGTCTTTGGGTTTGATATGGATTTGATTGTATCCGAAAAAGCCATCCATAAAGGAAAATACCTCACTTCCTACACACTCATCCAGAATGTAATCAATAAATGGTGTGGGAAAATTATCCTTAAGACAGGCACGATTCAAGTCACGAAAATCAGTGCATATGCGGATTGCTTATTGCTTATTATCAACCGAAATGGGGTTTGAAACCCACTCCATCAAGGGAACGAGATAGATAAAACTGACATTTAACAGCTTTTCTATCTCATCCTTGATCATGGGTGATTTTCTAGGATTCACCGCACGCAAATGTTGTCGAATAGGTTTCACACTCGGGTAGGTCTTGATTTCATGTTCAACAATACGAGGGTCAATACTTGGCATTTCCTTGTATAACCAAGCAAATATATCATGGAAATATTTGAAAAGCTCTGTATACTCTTGAATCTCAGCATGGGAACATTCTACCCCAATATAGACATTCTCAATCTTGCCAGGATCATGAGAGATATTGATAGGGATGGTAGGAGATATATTCTCCTTGTTTCCATTAGCCATCAGACCAAGAGAGCTCAATGGAACCATGGGACTGCCAATTATCTCACTAAGAATCTCCCTAAAGTCCTCACACTCCAAACGGTCAAGCTCAGGAAGAAAATAACATCTATGATGTAACTCTTCCCAAGGTGGCTCAACCCAAGACATGGACTCAATAATAGCTTCATCTGATGGAAAAACACTATCAAGGAAATCATGTGCGTGAGAAGACTCAACTGCCCATGCATGCAGCACATATGGGTCCTCCTCTTCTGTCTGCGAAGAGGAAGGACTAGGATCCACAACATATTCAAGATTCACTTGATATGCTATCATTTCTACAGGCAACGACACATCCATTTCGATAGGCTTACTCGAATGACTCGGTGTAGGAAGGATCTAAGGATCTTCCATATGGGTAGTGCAAAAAGACACTGAAATCAATGAAGACGAAGGCCCATCAGAACTAGACCCAATCATAATAATGGGTGCAGGACAACTAAAGGTTCACATAAGGGATGGATACTTGCCAACACCCACACTCCCAGTTGCCGGCTGAGAATGATCGACAATCGGGATGGAAGCTCCCGACGATGTAGTAACACTCAGATTTTTGAATGATGTCTGATCAATCGTAATAGTATTCCCATTAAATGGAAAGCATACAACTTGAAATAGAGAAGAATATATGGCTTGCATACTATACATCCAATTCCTACCCAGTAATAGATTTTAATCAAGGGGCACATCAACCCCCTCCCAAACGGACCTTAAGAGAAGGAAGAATCTCGTGCGACTGAAACGATCTACCATCAATGGAAGTCAACATGGTAGCGGATTTAGACAACTCAGGGGAACCCAAACCCTTTCAACACAACAAAGACATCATGGAAGCAGCAATGCCTTCGTCAATCACAATGCGTTTGACGGTCATGTTAAGACATTCTACATAAATCAAGAGAGACACATAGTAAGGCAAGCGAGGCTGCAGTCCCGTGGTTTCTAATTTGATGACAGAGGAAGAGTTATCATCGTTAACACCAAGAGAAGAAAGAAAATCCTTCCTTTGCGAAGGACAACTTTGAAGTACTTCAAGTGCAGACATCGCACAAGGAGTGTGGTCCAAATCCTTGACAACTGAATAGTTCTGGGCTGCTTGGGCATTAGGATTGTTCCCTGAATGCTTTAGGACTCCCTTAGGAATGCGAGGTGCAACTTCACATTTATCCACAAGGTTTTCAATACCTAAAGGACTCCTAGGTGGAGCAGGTTCCTTTCCAAGGTCTAGTTGTGATGAACCATAGTCCTTCGCACGAGTCACAACCTTACTAGCATGCACCATGTTGATGCAACCATGACCACTACTGGATTCTGGCAGATTTTGATCTCCACCAAACTAATCATGGGTCCTTGAGTTCATGTTTTGATTATGGGGTAAAGGATTGGTCAGCAGAGCTGGGCCCTGTGCTATGAACCTCGAGGCGTCTTCCATACGAGGGCACAAATGGGTGAGGTGGTCATCCTTACACAATTTGCAAGGAAACTTAACCTTACGTTTAGAATACTTGTCCCCCTCAACATCGTGGGCATTATTATCATTAAAATTGGCCTTTTCATTCCTATTCCCACCCTTATGATTGTTTTTACCCTTTTTCTTATTCCTTCCGGGTTACTAGTTACCCTTCTGGTCCAACGATTGCATCGAAAGGACACTCACCATTTGGGTGGGTTGAGATGAATTGGTGGCTTGTCCCGAGGTAGATTGGTTGAAAGACAATTTATTCACCTATTCCACAACCGAATCCACAGGTTTGGTACTCGTACAACCAACAATGCCATCGGCATGTGGTCCAGGTTTGACCTTAGGGTCGAAACTAGAACGTGGAGCATTAGGAATGATCTCATATAACAATATGGATTGAGCATAAATCAAATCCAATTCCCGTGCCCTAAAAATGGCTTGTTCCTCATTCTAAACTCCGCATGTAGAAACATCCTTCGCTATGTACCATTTCGCTGCAGGCCCTGTGAGGGTGCGTTGAAACGACCTTAAACGGATTGAATCATCGTGTAAGGAATTAGAAGAGCACCAAAGGTGAAATGTATTAACATCTTCACTAGTATCTTCTCCTGGTTTTCCCTCAAATTTGGGAATGTCCAAGGGAAGCTTGTTAGGGACAGCCGGCCAAGCTGGGTCATGAGATACCGGATCGTCTGTTAGTCTCGACAAGTCAGGTAAATTTAACGTTGCAAGGAAAGGGAGCCTAGGTTGAGCTGGTCAATGCCATGCTCCCTGATAATTTTGGTTCACATAAGGCTGATTACCATAAACACCATGGACATGGCCATATTGTCCTCCTCCCGTTTGACCCATGTAGTGTGGCATGGAAGCACCATAATGTGGTGTACCTTGACTATGTGGAGATATAAATCCATAATTCAGGGAGTAAGCGGGTTTTTGATACCCGTACCTGTAAGGTGAATAACTCTATCCATACTATAGTCCATAATATTGTCCATGAGAATCTCCATAAGATGTCCCATGAGATGTCCCATAAGAAACTCCATAAGTACAAATATGGGGAACTCCTTGTGATAGACCATAAGACGTTCTAGAAGTAGGAATATGACCTCCTGAGACAACAGGAGGTACTTGACTCTGAGACATGACTACGCAAGTAGCTGTAGTGTAAACATGACTAGTAGCACCATTATGTCCTGAAGGATCACATGAATGAGGGGGGTGAATAACATTCGAAGAACTAGGAATAAAGGATGAAGGGACATGTGAAGTGATGTAAGTGGTATTCCCTATAGTCACTTGTCTTGGTTCTGGTATCTGAATAGGACTACTAACCCCAGGTATAGGATGAACATGTGATGTAGCCTCCACCACCGAGATGGAGGGTGCAATGTGACTCATGTTCCCAAATATTTCCACATGGAAAGGAGTACGAGGTCCCCAAGGCGTAGTGTTAGGTTCAAATTTCAACTCGGCATTTTGTGCCAGATCATGTGCACGGATACCAGACATGCCATAACTAACATAACTAATGCTCACAAGTTCATGATGAGTATCATCACCCGAAATCCAATACCGGTGAACTGTGAATGAGGGATAATACCCGGAGTGTGTAGATATATCATGTGAAGGATCATATACAAAAAAGGATCTTCTTCCCCAACCTTGTGAGGTGGAGAAGACAACTTGGGAATTTCATTTTCATGATCTCCCATCGTGTGTGAATCAATGTGAGAAGTAGTCCTCCTGGACTGTCTATTTCTCTCCCCCAAAGGAGGAGGAGATGTAGAAGGTGGAAGTCCTTCTAAATGATGAAAATAGTGAAGCACCGCACTTGAATCCACAATGACTCAAAAAATGGAAAAGACTCTTCTAATTATGCAAACCCTAAGCAAGCTAGCATGCACAGAGCATACACCTATATAATCTAAAGTGAAACATAAACAAACAAGGGTAAGATATGTGAGCTCCCAAATGAAGCAAGTATGTCTCACCTAGGAGAGGCTTGAGACTCCCATACACAACAAGTGGAGGTTCGTAACCAATTATTGTGGCCCTCAGATTCAATGCATATGGCGACTGTACTGTCCGACCCCAACCTGGCCAGGACACCTGTAGAATAACCCCTACGAAGTACCCCCTTGATAACCTAGGTAAGGAAACTAAGGTCACATCAATATAATCAATGCTCAGGCGGACAATTGCAGGTGGTATTGACCGTATGAGCAGGGTAGCAAAGTCGAAAACTCTTGAAAGATCCCCCAGATACGATCACAATCCTGGAAATATCTCCAATGCTACTCAATTGTTACCAGGGGTCATCCCAATCATTAACCGCTCACACTGCCTCATGCTTAACTCCCTTGTAAGAGGAGGATCCTAAGAAACACTAATTATACTAAGGAATTTCACACTCTCACTTGGACAAACACATACATGTTTTTTTTAGTGGTCTTGGAGAATTTACTCACAATGAACTATTCCAAGACCCTAAAACCTAATCTTGTTGGTGTACCCTATAAAGGAAAATAGTGTAATCCATTTTAATTAAGCGTTGATTTTATTTGGCTTATTACTCAAAAAGGGAGATGATCGTGCAACCAATGGTGTTATGACACAACATGAAGTAAAATGCACACCTAACAATCAATGCAAATGCATTGTGTCGAATGAAAAATAGGGCATGCTACTACGTGAAATGAAAAATTTTCTTCAAATGACAAATGCAATAATTCCTATATGAAATGCTGACTAACACTTCTCTAAGCAAACCTAGTGCAAGTACCATGCAAAATGCAAAGTGCAATGATGCATAATGATGCAAAGAAGCAAATATTTTTGTATTTAAAAAAAAAAGAGATAATAAAGCAAAATAATGACTCTACCACCCCAAGAATCTGCAAGCACTATCAAACAGCACCCATGTAAACCACTAAGTAAAAGAGACCTAATGCACTAATCCAAAAAAAAATTGAAAATGGAATGACAAGAACATTCTTAAAAATTACCCTAAAAAGTGGATCTGGTTAGAAACAAAGGTGTATATAGACTCTAGAAGCATCTAAGGAGACTCAACAATCATCAAAACTCACCCAGCAACACTCAAATATTCTTCTAAAAGGAAAAACTTAGGGCACACGCGACTGTGTGCAGAAAACCTGCGCATATATGCAGATATCGCAGTCAAAACCGCGTGTACACACGACTGTGAGGCAAAAAATCACGTACATGGAAAAAAAGAGATAAAAATGAAGGTAAACAGATAAGCTGAGACAAAATTTACTCCTATCAGACACTACCAAGAAAACATTCCCCCAAACCCGACTCAGAAATAGAGAAACTAGAGCAATTCAAAAACATTGAATGCCAATAGAAAACCCCCAAAGGAAAATGACTAGGAACTCGCCAGTGGAGTCACCAATTTTGTTACAGAGAGAAATTCCTATGGCTTGGGGTACCACAACAGACAACTTAACTTCAAAAATCAATCCTTCCCTATATGCAAGAGAACCCAAACATTTAGCACTAAAGGATCTCGATTCATACCTTATTCTGGACGGTTGATGTAGATCCCCGTTGAGCTTTTCCACTCTTGCTTGTATTAGAAATTTGCTTCCTCAACATTCAGCAAACAAGACAAGAATGCTATATATAACTGTATTAGACCTACTCTATAATGTATAATCAATAACATATAAACATTTAAAATCATCCATAGATCAAATACTCATTTAAATACACATTATTGGACAGGAAAAGATATTTCTATTGATATAAAACAGAGATTACAATAGTGACAACCTCTGTCAGCACATCTGCGAATCGGAGAAATTGAGTCCCCCACTTGGGCCTCCACCACTTCAACCCTCCATCTCTCGATAGAAAGCTCACAAGAAAAAGGCAATCTTGGGAAGAACACAAAGTGCTCCAAGGGACAAAGGGATGCAAACTCAAGTATAAGTTTCGGAAACAATGGATTATAGTTTTCTTGCTCTTCAATTCCTCTCCTTTCAATGTATCCAAAGGGTTCCTTATATAGCTCTTTAATGGGGTAATGGAAGGTCGAATCTGAATGATCTCAAGGCATATGGAAGGCCATAAATGTGTGATCCACCATATGTGGTAAAATCCGTTGTAACAAACCTTGGCTTTTTCTTCATTCAAATATAGAACATAACACTATAGATTAATAGATTTAGTTATGAACTCATCTAATTTCAGTTGTCTGAATTTCATTTCATTGAAATCCTTTGATTTTTCATCATAGTACATTGCTAATAGGCACTTCTTACTATACAATTTTCTAAACAATGTCTTAATTAAATCCTTTCTTCGAACATTATTTACACTCTTAGATTCTCACCACCATAAGGTGACTTTACTGCTGAACTGATACATGGCTAACCAAGATTTTAAATTTAGGTTATTTATAAATATGAAAATATGTGTTATGTTGAACAACCATGCCTCAATTGTTTCCTCCGATTCACCATTGAATGTAGGGGGTCGAATTGTTTTGAACACCCCTTGCAGTTTAACCACTTTTCCTTTTTTCTTCTTAATTGGTTCACCGGTATCAGAATTGTTTGGGAGCTTAATATAGGAAGTTTGCAATCTGTGTTGCTATAAATTCTCACCTCTTGCTCACAAGAGTCATTTCCCTAGGTCTGAATGGTTCAGATCTACAATAAATGAGTGATAACAAGGATTGAAGACTTCCCCTAGAGCTTGTAGATATCTGAAATGAGTCCTTCAACTATCCTATTGTGTTATGTAGTTGTATTTTATGGCATTGAATATCCATAGATGTACTTGCACAAACACATCAAACAAACAAGTAATTTCAAACGTACCAAAAAATGGTATACAGTTCTATATTAGTGACTAAGGAATCCAGTAATAAAATGAATGATTGCAACATAATACATTTTATGGGAAAGGAACCATATTTGCATTAAAATGATGAAGAGAGATCAAAACCATTGCCTTAGTGTTGTGATGATCCTTGACATGCCATGTCTTGTCCTCAAAAGATCCAACTTGCTCCTTCTACGCTCACCCTAGATTTGGCCAAAATCTTAATGCAACAACATAAGTTTTCTCTCTCTCAACTATGGGGGATGGGCCAGGTTTTATAGGCCTTGGGAGGATAGGGATGGTTGACAAAATGGTGGATGAGGTGTAAGGGAGATTCTACTAGGGGGTATCTCTAGTCCAAGTGGTCCACAAGACTAGGGATGAGGGTGCGACAAAGTATTCCTTCAAGAATATTTGTGGATCTTCTCTTTTTCTCTTTGAAACTCAAGCACCACATTTCCTCTATGTATACATAGTGTTACCAAGGTGGAACCGCTTCTTGACAAACGGGTAAAGGCAGTGGAATCGCTCATTGTCAAGAGACAATAGGAGTTGCTGAAGAGGGTAACTCTTTTTTCATTAAAGGAAAAGGAGGTGGTGGACTCAAATATGGAAAATAGGAGTCCAGGCCAAGGTCTAACTTCACAGTTTCATAATTCAGGTAAATTTCTGATGTTTTAGGCCTCAACACATGATGGTGACGATATTTATGTGTAACAAAATTCTTCCGAAAGCATGAGGCTAGAGGGATACTATAGGAGAGAGATTTGAAAGAGGAAGTTATCATTTTGAGGCAAGAAATTTCTTGATCGGAGATCATCATCAACCATGCTTCTGCAATATATCAATACTTTTGACTCATATCCAAATGTCTCCTCATCATGGCTGCAGACCAATACAAGGCAGATCCATGAGGGAAATGTATAAACATGACTACTAGAATACAAAGTAGATCCATGTGAAGAAGAATCAAACTTGGACATAGATACCAGACATATAATGTACATCTATGTCAAATGGACACAAATTTGAGCACAACCATGACCATACAAATATGGATCCATGCTAGAACTTATACAAAATACTCCATCGCAACCCGGGGAAAGCAATGAGTGCTTAACTAGTACCCAAGGTCTTCCTCTAGTCTTCCACAAAGTACGATTCTATCCATGTGATTCCAATTTTTTGATGTTGAACATGGTAGAAACCAATTAATTGCTGATTAATGATGAGAATAGTTAACAAGTGCGAGTGAGATCACCATTGATGTCAATGATTCCCAAGGTACCCTAGTACAATATCCTAAGTGTGAATAGATGATTTGATGTTGAACACTCAATTGAATCTTTCGATCAAAGGTAAATGATGTGAAACTATTTTGAGAGCGAGAGAATCTACCATTGATGCATACAGATATCAAGGTACTAATTTGTTTCTAAGAGTAATTCCTGGATGATGAGCTGAAGTCGAGAGGAATAGTGTTGTCGATGGAAGGCCATGATGAATCCCACATCGACGAAACAAAACTCGAAACAAATTTCTGGAATTTTGAGTATGATGTAACCATAGGACTAACTCAAAAGGTACCAACACAAAGGCTATTTGACTGCAAAGGTAAACTCTTAATTTGACTTCCCTTTTAACATCAGGCGGCATGACGAAAGACTTGGCAGCATTCACTTGACTAGACGGATACCAAGACATAATTTGATGGTAAACAATTCATTATTTGAAAGACTCAAAGGAGTGATGTGACTCATGAAAGTGGATCGAGTTGGAAGAAAAATCAATACCTAATTGACTGAATGAGATTCAGATAAGTTCCATGTTCAAAGTTGACTACTAACTTCCATTTATTTGCAAAATGAAGTAATTCCCTTCCCTTAATTTCCCCATCATGATTGATGAGTGCATCTTTTTCATTTTTACGAGTCCAAAGAGGGTAACAAACAGTTGTTGTAGCTTATCTCAAGATAAGTCCATTCTCATATATTTCACAAACCTGAGAAAGGAGGGTTTGTTCCAAAAATAGGTTCTCTCACTGTTTAGTTTAATGAGTCCATTGAAGTTTAACTCGGTATCGTTCATGTTTAGAGAGTTTGAACAAAAATAGAATAAGAGTCCAAAGGGTCTTTTTTTCTTATGATTGGTTGGATTATTGAATGAAAATAGAAGAAGAGTCCAAAGGGCTCGAAAAATTATAAAATAATGCACAAGAGAACTCTTCCATTCATGATTGGTTGGAGTATTCCTTTTTCGTAATTAGTCGGTCTGAACCGAAAAAGGGGTAAACTACCGTCGAAAAGACGTCTCTTCAAGTACTTTTACGAGTTTGAAGAAGGCAAGTTCACTTGATAATCTTTTCACAATTAAGGAGTCTAAAAAGAGTTTAAAGGATACTCCATTAGGGTTTCTTTTTGCGATGAATGGGTTTAACGAGCCTGAAAAGAAGCGAAATTTGACTCAGATTTTTGGTATTGGGGTTTAAAGAGCACGAAAAAAATGTCAAAATTAGTTCCCAATGAATGTTTCCATTTTATGGAAGTATGAAAAAGTATAAAACAAACTCACCCATAGTCAAATATTTTTACTTCTGTCCCTGCACAAAACCTTTTGAAAGACTATTATATCTCCAAAAAATATTTAAAATCAACTTTTAATGACTATAGAAAAGTGTATTTTTAATGAAATAATTAAAAATATTAAAATAATTCCATAAAACCCTAAAATATCTCATATAAAATCCAAAGGAATAGTAAAAATGATATCGTTTTACTATTTACCAGGTTTGGAGAGCTACTTAGAGCAATTGTGTGCAGATTTCTGGTGAAGATTCCAGAGCCATTACCCATGCGATTTTCGATCCGTCTATTCCAGGTAAGAGCTAAAAACATCCTTAATATTTTCATGGTCGAATTTTTCCTTTCCAAGCACATTTTTTGGAGTTTTGGGGTTTTTACACAAGGTTTTAAATTGCATTCAGGGTAACACTCTTCCCCTTTGCGGGAAAGGCGGTGCCCGTGGAGAACCTGACTGAAGCAAGATGAAGCACCATGAACTTGGGGTCTTGGGGTCTATGTGGTACATGATTTTATTATGTCTTTTGTTGTTTATTTTATTTTACAATCAACCATGTTTTATTTATAAAATTTATGTATGGGAAATATACCAATCCAAAATGTAGTTTGCCAATGAGTCAGCAACCGTGTTATAATTCCTAGGAATGTGCCTCTAAGTTATTAATTCAAATGACCTTTCTAACAGACACACTCTTCGATAAATACAAAGGAGTGTAGGATTTCCAATGGCATAGATGTGATTCAAATGAAAAACCACTAGCTGCAAGTCCATGAATACTACAAGGTCATGAGTGTCCCGAGATGCAACCTTATTAAGAAAACCTATCACTGCTTGATACTCGATAATGTTATTGGTAGCTGGAACTATACAAACTGCTCCTGAAATGACTAATTCATGTACCGGGAAATAGAAAGCCCAAGCAACTGAAGCAAGGTTCAAGGTATGATAGCAGGCACCATCGGAAAAAACCATAAAATTCCATCTGATCTGCATAACCAAACATGGTATAAACAATACTGACAAAAAAACTCAAAACCATATTGAAATACCAAAAACACACCAAAAGTCAATCAATATACATAGATACAAGGTACCACATAGAAATGACTTCAAGCATAGTGCCTTTTCAGGTACAACCCATTGCGAGGTTGCCTAAAAGGTATCCCATCGTAGTCTATAAGCTTGTAGGCCCCTTTCTCTAAAAATTTACTGATGATAAAGGGAGAATACCAAATGGATTCAAACTTCCCCTTCCCTATCTTGTCATGTCTCTGATCATATGTCAAAACCATGTCACCTTCATTAAATACACGAGGTTGAAAGGACTTATCGTGCTGAGACTTAACGCATTTTTTATGTGCCTCGTTAGAAAAAGAAACATGTCTTCTCATTTCATCAAGGTTTGTCAAGTACAAAAATCGTTCTTCTTTGGAAGAAGTGTTCAGGAGAATTTCTACTGCAAGTTTGATTGACAGGATCTCACATTCAATAGCAAGGACAACTTCTAGTCCATAAACAAACTGAAACAGTGTGAATCTAGTTGTTGTTTTAAATGAAGTCTTATAAGCCCAAAATGTGGAAAATAGAGTCAAATGCCAGTTGGAATTGTGATCTCCAACCATCCTTCACAGCATAGTTTTCAAAAAAAAATTAATGGCCTCAACTTGACCATTATCCTCCGGATAATACAGAGTTGATTTTTCAAGACGAAAACCCAAATTATCACTCAACTCAGGCATCATCGTATTAAAGAAATGAGATTTGTGGTCAGTGACTATAGCTTACGGAACTCCAAACCTAGCTATCACATGATTAAACAAAAAGAGGGAAGCAATATTTCCATCCTCTGCATATGTAGGCATTTCCTCATCCCATTTTTTCAAGTAAGCAATGGCTACAATGATGTAACCATGCCCCCCGACTGAGGTAGCCTTACAATGCATCAAATAATTACCCCATTTTGTGAAAGGGCCAATGTCAATGATGGGTTGTAAAGGACCAAAGTGGGTGCGATTTTTAGCATAAAAGAGTTGTTAGGGTGGGAATTTCTTAATTGCCTCATGACAATCTTTAAATATTGAGAGCCAAAAATACCCAGCACGAAGGATTTTCGGAGCTGTCACTGTCCTAGAAAGATGACCACCACATGATCCAGAGTTTCAATCATTCAAAACTTGTTCAACCTCTTCATGTGTAAGACATTGTCAAATAACGGAGTCAATACCATGGCGATATAACTTATCATTTAAAATGAGATAATATTTCGCGTGGTGATGGATGTGACGAAAATCGTCACGGGACATGTCAAGATGAAATCTTTGGGTTTGGATATAAATGATCAAATCTCCATACCAAGGGTTGGTTGTGCTAATCGGGAACGAAAATTCATCCAGAAATGAATCATTGGGCTCAGCTTCCATCATAGCACAACAAAGTTTACACATTAACTCCATGAAAACCAAGGACTTATTCGAACTAGCCTTAGAAAAATCGAGATCAAATTATTGTAAGATGATGATCTAACAGAAATACATTCCCCCTAGTACTTGACGAGTCAAAATGTAATACATGGGGTTTTGATCCGCAAGAACAATTATGGTGCATAGTATGATGTAGTGATGAAATGTTTGCACAACAATGACCGTAGCCAATGCTAGCTTCTCCACACGCAAGTAACTATTTTAAGAGCCAAGAAGACTCTTACTTAGGTAATAGTTGTCGTTTTCTTGGCCATTAATATCTTGCTGCACTAGAACCATACCAATAGTAGTAGTGGAGGTAGTAACATACATCAAAAATTATTTTGAGTAATTTGGGGGGTGTAACACCGGTGAATGTGTCAAAGGATGTTTCAAATTATCAAAAGATCGTTGGGCTTGGTCATCCCAAAAGAACAGAGTGTCCTTCTTCAAGAGACACATATAGCCATGCATTTTTTCTACGAAGTTGCATACGAAACGACGAAGAAATTTTACCTTCCCCTGCAAAATTTGGATTTTAGTGATATTAGTCGGAGCAGGTAAGGCCAAGATAGAAACTATTTTCAAAATATCTATTCAGATGCCATATTTAGAAATCACAAATCCAAGAAGACATCTAGTCTCAACACAAAAGACACTTTTGTGTGGATTAAGCCAAATATTATAATGATGACACCTAAGAAAAATTTCCCTAAGATGCCCTAGGTGATCCTCCCACTGCTGAAAATGAGCAAGGAGATTGTCCAGATACGACTCCACAATGTGCTTAATATCATGAAAATCATAGGACATGGTGCACTGGAATGTAGCTCCGACGATTTTTAAACCAAAGGGTAAATTAAGATATGAAAAGGTTTCGCATGTACAAATGAATGTCATTTTATGCTAATTGACGAGCATAATTTTTATCTGATTATAGCAAAAAAAATCCATCCATAAATGAAAAGATGATGCTCCCAGCACAGTTATCAATGATTTGGTTGATGTGTGGAGTAGGGAAATTGTCCTTGGGACAAGCCTAATATAAATATAGAAAATAGATACAAACCCTAATAGTGCCCTTATTCTTAGATATAGGAACAATATTAGACACCTATTCCATCAGGGGTGCAGGATAAATAAACCTTCCTTCCAGAAGTTTCTCAACTTCGACTTTGATAGCCGCAACCTTCCTAAGATGGACTTGACGTAGTTTTTGTTTGGTTGGCCTTGCCGTGTGATAAGTCTTAAGTCTTAATATCATGTCTGGTCTACATGAACATGTTCAACTATTCCTAGCTTCACTCATATGTCAATAGGGGTTGTCTGAGTGATGTTGTAAAGATTTCTCTCAGAATCAGTGCCTCGCAATAGTACATGCATTTGAGGATTGATGACAATATTAGTACTAATGAGAGACACAAAATTAAACTCTATCGAAATGGCATTGGGAAGGAAAGAGGATCTATGGTTATGATCTTCCCATATAGGTTCATTCGCACTCATGATCTCCATAATGAACTCATCCGATGGAAAATTCTATGAGATATAGTTTAGAGTGGGAAGAGAGGGTTCTAGCCAATTTGGCAGCTGGTAAGGATTTAAAGCCACTATATAGAGATCATCAAAATATACATCAAAATTATGTTGAACATCATAATAGAGTTCTTCGTAAGGGCCTAGAGAGGATGACTCAACAACTTATTTTCCTCAAGGACTATGGCCGGTTATGGAAATCATGTTCACAGTTTCCACTTCTGTACTAGGAGAGGTTGAGGGGAACACTCCCATGACATTTGAATCCATCAACATACCTACCCCAACCAATTTATAAGGCAGAGGGGATTGACCTATCATATAAATATTATTTGCAGTGGGGGTAGTGACATCTGGTGAACAAAAACCAAGTTGATCGATGGTCACAATATTCCCTAAATGAGGGAATTTGAGAGTCCAAAAAACTATCAAGGCGACAACCGTCATAGCATAGAACCAATATTTCCCCAATACAAGATTTTAATCCAATGGAGCATTGACTACCTCCACTTGAATTGAAATAGTATTGCCCCCAAGCTTGATCGAAAGGGCCGATAATAGACCATTAGGTTGGAAACCTTTTCCTGTTGGGGCGCGCACCTTAACGGTCCCTAATTTTGGTAACTCTGTGGTTTTTGTGGAATTTGTAAGCGGAGTTATAATTCAAAACAGTATTAGGGGTGTCAGGGTTGAGTAAAAACCTTCTTTTGTAATAAACCCATGGTTTAAGTCTAGGGTTTAGGGTTCGGGGTGCCCATGGTTTAAGCCCATGGTTTTGTAATAAGTGCACTATAAATAAGCACTCTTGTAAAGAAGTCAGTTTAGGCTTTTGATGTAAGATGAATTGATGCGAAGCTAAGGCTTGTTTTGTAAGAAGGTTGAGTCCCAGCTGTGTGCATGGACGACCTCTGCAGCTGTGTGCGCAGAGGGTTTTGGGCGATTAAGGAAATCTGCAGCTGTGTGTGCAAAGGCCTGCAGCTGTGTGCATGGCTTTAAGGACTTGAAAGGATCTGCAGCTGAGTGCGCAGATCAGAACTGTGGTTTTAGTAAAGAGTTGAATAAAACGCAATTCTGTGGACGTAGCCCCTACACTGGGGGTGAACCACGTTATATCTTGTGTTGTGGTTCTTTGTGTTGTTTCTGTTATGTTCTTTCATGCATTGATAAACATATATCTGATAAATAAGATCACTGCTAACTTAACAACTTCACTGTGAATTCCCAGTAAAGGGTTAAGCAAGTCATTGTCTGTTTATTTAGCTGTGAGGTTATATATGTGAATGTTGAATCTCTATGTTATATGAATATAAGTTATTAAAGGCTAAAGGTACAGTAATATCCCTCTTCTGCTTGCAGAAACCTGATTCTGCGGCATCCCATAGCTGTTTCGGGTGAGACTGCAACCTGTTCGCAGGTTGTTGCCGAAAGGGCCAACATTGTGGGTCTTTTGTTGGTGCTAAGTTAATGGTATAAATCCTGGGTCTACCCTATAGCCCAACAAATTGGTTCCGTTGCCAGTTGAACTCAGTATCTGCTCAAGAGGGGTGTACGTCATACCTCGAGGGCTATGTTCTGGAGACCCTCTATAAAGGACATCGGTGATTGGCTTGATGAGACTTATCTAAAATTCGCTAAGAAAGAGAACAAAGATCTGCGTCGTAGTGCAAACGAATTTTTACAAAGGTATGTTTTCTGTGATGTTTATGAAATTTTCTTTGGTAGTATTCACATAGAGTTGCACCAGTGGTTATCCAGGTTAACAGAGCAAAGGACGAACTTCCAAGAACGTCAGTGTCCTGATTGGACCCCCACAAGCACTAATATACTAAAAAGGGTGAACAACGAGATCTCCCGCGCTGTTGATTTTTGGACAATGTGAACCCTTGAAGCATTTATGACGGAGTTCACCATCGACACGAGTACTTCCTTTAGCGAAGCTGAGCAGCAGTTTTTCAAAGGACCAAGGGGTAAGTTTTTGAATTCATTTAGTTTGAGAATTAAAATGCTATTAGCTGAAAAAGGTATATTGCTAATTGAATCAGACTGTTAGATTTAGTATTACTAACCTATGTTTGCAAGTGAAAATACCTTCAACGAGCAAAGTGGTTTGCTGCGAAGTGGAAAAAGGTACAAGAGAGATTTTGGATCCTATTCCTAGGGTCAGCATACTGAGTATTCCCCTATAAATCCCACAAATTCAGAACCTGAAGAAAACCCTTCTGTTGGAAACCCTCTGGTAACCCCGCAGCGAAGACCTATTATCCCTGAGAACCCGTCGCAGTCTGAAAGTAACCCTAGCTCGAGTATTCTTGTCGCAGGATAGTCTACCCCAGTAAGTTCCCCCCCACCTACTTCCAGTCCCCCTCCCTCCCCCCATAGATCCACTATGTCCCACATGCATGATGACATTAAGCTCCCTGTTTTCAAAGGAATTGGATCAGAGGATCCAGAACAGTTCTGGTTTTTATGTGAAGCAATGTGGACTGGTAAGAACATTACAGATCAAGATACAAAAAGAGAGAAAATGGTTACTTCTTTCAGAGACCGTGCTCTGACCTGGTTCATGAAGTTTTCCAACACTCAGAACCATGCATTGGCTGATATAAAAGCAGCAATGATAAAGGAATTTAAGAATCCAAAATCAGAGTCGCATTGTATCACTGATTTGAAAGAGATTTAGCAAAGGTGCGACGAATCAGTGTGGGACTTTGATCAAAGATTCAAATTTCTGCTAGACCAAGTCATTTTCACCATTGGACCTGCACAGCACAAGGAATGGTTCATTGCAGCGTTGTTACCGCATATCAGAACTCCACTCACGCAATAGAAGGTTGCTGAACAGCAGGAGCCTCTGGAAATCACGATGAAGCTTGAAACCGCTCCTGTCAAAGACGATTCTAGTATCGCTCAAATCCAAGTGCAGTTGGCAGCGATGGCTCTGGAGCTTCGCGATATGAAGAAAGGAAAAACCAGTCATGAAGATTTTTGGTGTACACAATGTCAGATAGAAGGTCATGCCAAGGAACAGTGTCCTATGGTAAGAAATTACCTAAATACTGGTGCGCCAAACCCGTTTCGACCGCAAGTCCTATATTGTGAGCTCTGCAGAACAGCAGGCCAGCATTGACCTGAAGACTATTATCTGCTACAGAGGTATGGGAAAGTACCTAAGAACTCCTATTGTAAATTTTGTAATTCCATAGGACATAATGAAGATGACTGTCGCAGTTATGAGCTCATGAGAGAACGCACCTACGACACCTATCGGGTACAAAATGAGGGACAGAGCAATGATGGCTATGGTTACTGTGGTGGTGCATCAGGTAGAGGTGCTTTTGGAGGTCGTGGTTGAGGTGGTATGACCGGAAGAGGAAGAGGCCAGGTTGTGTGTTACAACTGTAACCAAGCCGGGCATCTAGCGAGAGACTGTCGAAACACAACTACGACATGTCGGTATTGCCAAGCAGTAGATCATGTGATCGAGCAGTGCCCGCAGTTGATTGCTAAGATTCAGGAAAGAAACAGTGTGCCTACTCAGAATATTCAGATGATTTCCATCGAGCAAAGACCTGCCCCAGCCATTAATGTTGTTACCCAGAGTGGAGCTACGATGGAAGCGCAGAACATAGAGAAACAGCCTGCCAAGGCTTGGGTTAGGAAGGCCCTAGAAAAAATCCCTACATTTGATGTCGAAAGAGAAAAAGAGACATTTATGGCAGCCACGAGAGACTTTGCTGACCCCAACACATCAGTAATACCTGCGCAACAACCTCAGCAGTAGTCGCAGACGTAGGAAGCTTCGACAGACAAAGTAAGTACACTGTCCTCCTTTTTACAGAGTTGTTTGAAGCTCCTAAGAAATCAGAATGCTTTAAGTGAGTTGCAGAAAGTTATTGCTTCCTGTGAACCTCAGCAAAGTTTTGGTCAGGCAAAAGTTGTTAATAGAGTCAGGAGAACTGGCAGGGAAATGAGATTGAATGCTCAGATAGGAGAGTATGATATGACTGCTGTTATCTTGGACCTAGAATCAGAGGTAAATGTCTTAACTAAGCAAACTTGGGAACAAATAGGAAAACATACCCTTGATTGGTCCCCCATACAGTTGATATTATCCAATCAGCAGAAGATTGTGCCCCTAGGAAGACTCCCTAGTGTACTAGTAGATATTGATGGAGTTAGTACCTTAGCAAACTTTGAGGTAATTGAAATATTTGATGACAACAACCCCTATCCCGCACTACTAGGATTTGAATGGGAAATAGATAATGATGCAGTCATCAACCTGAAGAAGAGATAGATGAATTTTGAAGGGAAAGGAATGAGAGTCATAGTCCCATTGGACCCTTCTCAAGGAGAGAGATACACAGATCCAGTAAGAGATGAAGACCAGGATGCTTTGGACCACATCTACAATATCACAGCTAAGGAAGAAGATTATGTTTATCCTACTGCCGACGGTATCATGGATTGGCAGTGTGACAGCTCCTGCATGACGGATTCAGATGATGGGTTGGAAAACTGGCAGAACAGACTTTATGAGCTGCATGGACATAGATGTGCCAGAATTACCAAATCTATTAGATGGCTTGGTGCACAGGTAACTGTCCTACCTAATTTTGATGACTTGTCAGATCCAGAACATTTTATTGCACAATTCTTAGACCATATACCAGATTCATAGAAAAGGGAGACTCTAGATTCAGTACTCAGAGGCACAGCAGCTAGATGGTGGAATGGCCATCAGAAGAACAGTCCTAGTTGGGAAGCTCATTAGAAGTTCCTTCGCCTGAGAATTATGGATTAGTTCCAGGAGGTACAAAGCATGTTTGATGGGAAGACTAGCCCTCATGAATATTGGGCACAGTGCTACGAAACATGGCAGCATGTACTTCAGGAAGCATGGGTACATAGGTTTGTGCATACTTTGGAACCAATAGCAAATAACTGGTACGCGGAGGCTGAGCTTCACCAGGATACTATAAGTGGGGATCGCCTTGTTAATAGTTTTGTGCTTACCTTTTCTACTAATGAAATTTGTCCAGCTTTAATCAGGCTGGTCCATACTAAGGTATTGGATGCTCAAGAAATAGTAAAATACCGACCTGATTGGACAGCACAAGAAGCTCATGCAGTAAAATATTATAACCTCGCAATTGACGAGGATGATGGTCCACGCAATAGTGGTCTTCCTGAGTCAGAAGGACACTGCGACGTACACGGACCAGCAGTCGAAGCCCCTGCAGTGACTCAGCCCTTGAAGATGCGAACAGTCAACATTGGCTCAGAAAACCAGCCTAAGTGCGCTACCAGTGCAGATTATTGGGATGAAGACACGGTAAGCAAAGCGACCCAACTTCTCCATGAGTGTCAGGACTTATGTCTGATGAAGTTCCTGGAAATAAGAGGAATCATTGAAGCTGTGGATGACATTTTTTTGTGGGTCAAAGCTCAACTCCATGCCGCAGATGGTGTCCAGAGGTGTCGAATGTCCTCATTAGGGTGCAGCCATAGCTACTGCTTATGCCGAAGAAGGAAAGGACTGTCAAAACTAAAAAAAAATGACCGTTAGAAGAAATCAAATTTGGAGGCGCCGGTACGTTCTCTGTATTAACTACCTGTATTAATGCGATCTTGGAAAATCTACCACCGTCTGGACAAGATCTCTATCAGAATTCGTGCCATCAATGCATAGTTATGACAGATTTCGGGGATAGATTGTATAAAAAGATACCCACACCCGCAAGGTTCGCATTTTTCAGTTTCTTGAGTTTTACAATTGCATCCATGTCCGCTGATCGTGAGTTGTAGGAAATATTGAGAGAGTTTGAGCAGACGGGTTTGCCGAACCTTTTCCACCAACCACCTGCATCTGCTCCCCGTGAAGAAACTCCCCCAGTGCCGAATCAGCCAATGCAAACACGATCTTCCCGAAATAAGTTCAAACTTGAAGTTCGTTCTAAGCACAACGAAGACTGCCACAAGCAATCCGGGAAAACACCAAAGGACCCCGAGATGCCTCCGTCTGGTTCAGCAGAGGTCCCACCTGCAGAAGATGAGAACATTGCACCGAAGCGTCCACCGTATCTTCCACCAGTTCAACCAGGAGTCCAACCACCTCAGCGACTAAAGAAGTTCACATTACGGACCCCTTCGTTGCCCCCGGGAGTGCAGTTGGTCAGGACCATGACAGGGAAAATAGATCGGCTTAAGTATGCCAACCACGACACAAATGATTGTAGAAAGTAAAACACAGTTTGTCCCAGCACAATATTTGCATTTTTTCAAATATCCAGAGACTAGCACAACATTGTTGGAAGTAAAATAGTGGGATGCTGGCTTGGATCAAGCTAGTATGCTAAAGATGCTCGATGTTCCCCATTTTGGTCGCAGCACACAGGTAACCATACTGGTCAAGCAGCTGCTGGAATTAGTACATGATGGCCACCTATGGATAGGAGACAAGAAAATTCCTATTAATGGTGAACTCATTCATAGGATCATCTCCTTACCAATAGCAGGGACTGATCCAGGGACCGAATTTCCTTCAAAGCATGAGGATACGAAGCTCGCACAAAGTATGAAGGAACGCTTCAGCTTGACGAAGGGAAAACGAGGGTATCACACTTCTGCAATTCAACAACATAATATTCGCTTCGTAGTTGAGCTTCTAGCATGCAATATCATGTGAAAGTGCAGACCATATGAAGTGCATGCCCCGGTTATCAGAATTGCTGCGAACTGTGCCAAAGGCTACAGTTACAACTGGGCAGCGTATATCGCGAAGGAATTCCTTGAAGACGTCCGTGACGTGTAGGAGAAAGGTAGGCCCTTTCACTATTCTTGGTTGATAGTCCTTATCACCCTGGTAGGATGGCAAGAACATACCGAGGCACAGTTTGCTGTTATACCTCCGGACTTGCCTGGCGCAGTACGGTACGCCTCTCTGTGGGTTTCCCAGGATACAACCCTACAGCAGATGATCAACTGTGTATTTTCCTTTTATATGATGAGTATCTCGTATGAGATCACGAAAACCCCTTGGCTCAGTAATGAGTTATTCTCTCAATACGACGGCACAGCCCATTTTAGTGCCGACATGCATCATATTTTCATCCAGGCCCGCGTGGATCAAAAGTATCAATGGTTTAAGTTACCATATGTAGTGACCAAAGAAGACATCCTCACGGTCATTCAATAGTGGCCGGTGGAATGGTTGAAGGACACAGGGAAAAAACCCACCATCCCAGTTCCCCCAGTTACCAATCTGGGCGCAGGCCCTAGTCATACACAGCAGTAAGAACCCCCTGAAGATAGTGAAGAACAAAATGAGTTGCAGCAGAGCGAAAGTGACCAGGGTGGAGACGATGGCAATGACGAAGAAGATGAAGACTTTGTTAAAACTATTTCAGACCCTAATCGGCAAGTTAAGCACAAGACGCCAGAGCCGGAGGAAGTGAACAAACCCCAGTCCCGAAAGAAAATGAAGGCATCGAAGGACAAGAATATTGACGAGGAGCCCAGCCTGACAAGTGAAAAGCTTGATCAGGCTCTCTCGAGGTCCACAGAAGTTCTCACCAAGAAATGGTTAGAATTTGCAGCCACACAACTGCATGCCATCACCGGTGTAGCAAAACACATTTTGGAGTTGAAGGGCTTCGCAGAAAAATCACTGACTGGATCTTCAGCAAGCGTTGTCCCACTAAGTGCACCGCCAGACCTAAGGCAATGGCCGGCTAGAGATAACAAAGGCCAAGTCTCGAGTGCCTTCCTCATATTAACGGATGTAGCGTCTCGTCCGGAGATGAGTATGAAGGTTGGAATCGATTACACTAAGATGTCCATGATGGAGCTACATCTTTGTCAGTTAGCGATTATGAAGGAAATCTAGGCACGCGACCAATATTCGCAAATGCAGTTGGAAAATGCCATAAGTAAGCAGCAGGACTTCACCATGCAGCTGGAGGAAGTGGAGTAGAGAAAGAGGGATGCAGAACATAAGCACATTACCCTAGTACGAGTCTTGGATGAGGCATGTCGAAGTCTTCCTGACTTCGATGTACAGTGAGTGGAAGAACTAGAACAAAGATTATCCAGGTTTAAAGATTACGCGTAGCAGTCTTGCAGTGAAATAGAGAAGCTCAGAGCAAACCATGAGGCTCAGATTGTGGAGCTTCAACTCCACATCACCCCGGAGAGCCCACCAGAGGTCAGGGAGTAACGTCGAGTCGACATTCAGGCCTCCGCAACAAAAAGCTCGAATAATGTGAGCAGCGTAGTGAAGCTGCTAGAAGACAGTGTTGAGGCTTGGACCACCCTGTAGGAGCATCCAGAAGTCGGATAACTGCAAGAAACCATCAGGCAGTGACAGACAGAGTTGGATACAGTAAAAGAGGAAATTAAGACTCTGCCACCTATGGAGAAAATGCTCAAGGTAAAGAGAAGCAATGAACTCTAGCAGGAAATTGAGTCGTGTAGAGAAAAAGCAACAGAAGTGGAAAACTCTATGCAGCCACTTATCAGCGAAGCTTTCGAGTTGAGTACTACTATGGACACCCAACTCAAAGTTCTGAAGGAATATGCTGCATTTGCGCAGACAAAGTTCAGCGAAGCATTAGCCATAGTATTGTAGGAGTTGGTCGAAAAGGAGCAAGCCGCCAACACTATCATGTGTGGCCTCAACAAGCAGTTCACTATCTTCGCTGACAAAGTTCACCTACCAAAAGAGAAGCAGAGTGTCCCGGGATGGGCCACTGGTGAGTCTTAGGGGCCTGTTGGGGCGCACACCTTAACAGTCCCTAATTTTGGTAACTCCGTGGGTTTTGTGGAAGTTGTAAGAGGATTTATGATTCAAAACTGTCTTAGGGGTGTCGGGATTGAGTAAAAACCTTCTTTTGTAATAAACCCATGGTTTAAGTCCAAGGTTTAGGGTTCGGGGTTCCCATGGTTTAATCCCATGGTTTTGTAATAAGTGCACTATAAATAAGCACTCTTGTAAAGAAGTCAGTTTAGGCTTTTGATGTAAGATGAATTGATGCGAAGCTAAGGCTTGTTTTGTAAGAAGGTTGAGTCCCAGCTGTGTGTGTGGATGACCTCTGCAGCTGTGTGCGCAGAGGGTTTTGGGTGATTAAGGAAATATGCAGCTGTGTGCACAGAGGCCTGCAGCTGTGTGCGCGTATTTAAGGACTTGAAAGGATCTACAGCTGAGTGCACAGATCAGAACTGTGGTTTTAGTAAAGAGTTGAATAAAATGCAGTTCTGTGGACGTAGCCCCTACACTAGGGGTGAACCACGTTATATCTTGTGTTGTGGTTCTTTTTGTTGTTTCTGTTATGTTCTTTCATGCATTGATAAACGTATATCTGATAAATAAGATCACTGCTAACTTAATAAATTCACTGTGAATTCCCAGTAAAGGGTTAAGCAAGTCGCTGTATGTTTATTTAGCTGCGAGGTTATATATGTGAATGTTGAATCTCTGTGTTATATGAATATAAGTTATTAAAGGCTAAAGGTACAGTAATATCCCTCTTCTGCTTGCAGAAACCTAATTCTGCGGCATCCCATAGCTGTTTCGGGTGAGACTGCAACCTGTTCACAGGTTGTTGCCGAAAGGGCAACCACTGTGGGTCTTTTGTTGGTGCGAAGTTAATGGTATAAAGCCCGGGTCTTCCCTATAGCCCAACATTTCCCTCAAAATATTTCAATCTTATGGGTGAATTAGTAAGTTTGGGAGAACATTAGAGGAAATTTCAACTCAAAATGGGGCTCCTAAAAAAATTAATAAAACAATAGTTAAAATAATAAAATAATATTTATTAATTTTGGAGGAAGAAAAGAAAAACACAGTTTTTTTGTTTGTATTTTCAACATATGTCCCCGTGTTTTTAATCAAATTTCGATCGGGATGGCTCATTGGATGCATAATTAAATTCCGAATCCAACGTGTACCCACTTGGCATATGCTTGACAGACCCCACTACCCCAAAAACAAGAAATACCTAGAAAAATGTGATGATGACATCATCATCACTGTTTCTCAAGTATTTCTTGTTTTTGGGGTAGTGGGGTCCATCAAACATATGCCAAGTGGGTACTTGTTGGATGCAGAATTTAATTCTGTATCCAACAAGCTCTCCTGGATGAAATTTGAGTAAAAACACGAGGATATATGCCGAAAATACAAACAAAAAAGGTAGTTTTTTTATGATACCTATCCCCAAATTTATATTAAAAAGGTGTTTAAAACCTATACGGTATTTAAAATTTAAAGAAATTACATTGGCTAACACATGATGACATGGAATTTGAATTAGAGTTAAAAGGCCCATTTTGAATTGAAATTTCCTCTAATGCTTGTGTCTCTCCAGCACGTCACAGGAAATACTGAGGTGGAAGCTCCTTCGTCGAAAATGGTCCTATGGACCTTTCTCCCAACTACTCTGGTTGTGATTTGAAATGCGAGCTAGTGGGGTAATCTAGACTTGTAATTATACATATTAAAATGAATCAAATTAGTTTTGTACATGTTTAAGTCCCCTAAGACCGTCAACAAGTTTTTTCGTTGTGTACGACAACTTTGGAGTAACTCCATGGTATACATCACGCAAGGTGCTTGAGCCAAATATTCAACAATGTTGTAGAATTGGGTAGCTCTGGCATTTCGATTAAAAATATATTTTCGGAGAGTAATCTTCAGTGGGCACAAAATCAAGTCATGATTAGGTTTGTCGATTGTAAGAGGGCCATTAGATGAAGAAGGAGAAGAACTAGTGGAAGGAGCTTTCTCGGAAGAAGGATTCTCATCCTTCTTCTTTGGAAGTTTGTCATATTAATGAATATGAGTAGTCAAGCTAATGGTTTCTGAGGACATCATTCAGATTTATTCCGTAGAATTAGAGGGTCCTTGAGAATACATACGATTGATCAATTGTTATTGAGACAGAAAGGGGTTGGTAAGCACCATTAGTGTAAGGTTACTTTTCAAAATTTAAATGGAGTTCACCTCAAGAGAAAATGTAGGAGTAAAAGGAGTAGTAGTAGAAGTACTATGTTGCTTGGTAGGCTTAGCTACTGATGAGGGCTAGATTGAACCAACAACTCCATCAACAAGAGTTTTTGCAAGTGGCTTGGTAGGGTCTGTGCTAGAATGAGGAGCTTGAGGGATTAGATCATATAAAGTCCTGAACTAGGAATAAAGCAAGTCTAAATACTGAGGGTGACTGATAGCCTTCTCTTTTGTAACAACACCACCCATAGCCACATCACAGGAAATGGGAGGAAACAACTATTTCATGAACCAATCAACCAACAATTGGTATGCGATAGGATGTTTAATAAGCCTTCGTCATCTCTTCCACTCATGAATATGATCCGATATATGTGTGGAAGTATTTTGACGAAGTGATGTCAAAATATCCGTACCTGTTTCATAACGGATGGGTAGCTAGAAATGAGTAACAAAAAATGTTTCCAATGAGGTGAAGTGCACAAATGAATTTTGCATAAGCTCAATGTACCACTTCGCATCCGTACTAGTCAAAGTTTGCTGGAAGAGCCTCAAACAAACTGAATCATCCATCAAGGAGTTGGAAGAACACCATAGATGGAAAGTCATAACATGGTTTTTGGGATCTTCTCCCTACTTCCCATCAAATTGTAAGATACCTGATGGTAACTTAACTGGAATTGTAGACCACAAAGGGTTATGCTGGATGGGTTCATTAATCATCTTGGATAGATGAGGCAAGTCCAAAGTTTACAAAAATGAAGTTTCCGGTTAGGATGTAAATACTAATAATATTGATATGGAATATATATACCAATATGACCATAGGTCAATTTATACACTGGTTGTTAAGGATTTGGATTCACATATGATCCTCCTAAAGACTGCTCGATGGAGGAGGGCCTCCAGGAGGAGGGTTTCCTCGAGGTAGTGGTGGTGGTGGTCCTCCTTCAGGTGGCCCTCCACCAGGGGGTCCTCCGCTAGGTGAGCCTCCAAAAGGTGGTCCCCAAAAAGGTGGTCCCCTAGGAGGTGGTCCTACAAGTGGTGGTCCTCCAGAAGGTGGTCCACTAGAAGATGGTGTTCCAGGTGGTGGTACATGATAGGGTTCACCTCTGCTAGGTGGGCCTCCTCTAGGTGGGCCACCATAACCTCCAACAATATTGATAGGTATCCTCCAGGCATAGGAATATTTGACCAATTAGGTTTCCCCCATGGTGTAAACATGTTTCCAAGGTAAGGCATACTGAGATATACCATTCCTGTACATGTAGGCTGAAATTTCACATTACTTACAGATGGTAGATTTCTCGGGTGAGTATATCCCCAAGAAGGTTGATTAAAAATGGGTTTTACCTCTTAGGGTTTCCCCATAGTAGGAGGAGTATCTGCTTTGGTTTTTGTGGGAGGGATTACTACTGCTCACTTTCCTATAGTAGGGTCCAGTCTTGTACTCGATGTAAATCCACTAACTACTGATACAACTTGATGTGGGGGCTTCCCCCCCATGGTAGAAAATACGGGAGAGCTAGAAGAAGACCTAGGATTTGGAATTGTAGTAACAGGGTTGGAGGGTTGGCCTCGACAAAGAGCTATTGATCCTTGATCCAGTGATCATGTCAAACTAGGAGTTACTTTAGATGAGAACAGTGTATGGTATCCGAGAGGGGTTGATTCCAAAAGATGGGATAAAAGAGCCAACATGGGATCTCGATGAGAAAGAGGTGAAGCACTGATGTTCGCAAGGTTCTCTTGAAAATTACGTAAAAAATCCGTAGTCACTGGACCCTTCTATACATTTCCCCATTTGACGGAGGGTTTAAAAAGGATGAATTGGTAGTCCCAAAATTAGAAATTTCTCGATCATTAGGGCCATATTATGTCCCCTTGGTATCATCAGATGGGTGATCAATAACCCAATTTGATGAACCAACATGAATTTCCATTGGAAAATGAAAGGAAATATCAACCATAAGATTTTTTTCTACTAACGGATTCTCATACGTAGTGAATTATTACCCCACTTCCACAGTTGGACTCCATTCCACATGAGAATCAGCTACGACACCTTGGTCTATGGATTCCATTGGGATTTCTCCTATAATAGGAGGAAGGTCAGGAGGTAAGACTTCAACTCTTCTGGATAGTCTCAAAGGAAACTTAGCCATATTTTTTGTCACTAGAAACCTAACCTAGGGTTTGAAACTAGATACACACACAAAACCTCTCCTACACAAGCTAAATGTCACAAGCAAACTTAGGTGATAAGAGGGGATGAAAAAATCTGGTTTCTCACTAGTATTTTCAAGTCTTTGCAGCTCGTGATATACTATAGGATCCAACAATAAAGTGCGACCACAATGATTGGGACCGTACCCTTTCCTGAATACCTGATTACCTGGACGGTACATGCGTAGTAGCTCCCCAATTGTTGTTTTCGGTGTATTGCGCTGACAAAATGACCAAAAGTTTTTTCTCATATGGTTCAGGAAATCCTATAAGGGTCTCCCGACATACACAAGGTACGTGAGAGCACAAATCCATATTAGTGTTGTTTAATGCACAACCATTCAAAAGGGGCCTTCCGATTTACAATTAAGTACGTGAAGTACCTTTCTATATACCTCGAGGGTACATGAAAGGTCGTTCGATATATTTACAGCACATGGAAGAACCACATAGTTCTCGGGATGCAGCACATGCAATAGAATGACAAATCCTATGTTTTAAGACATCAGAACATGTCTCTATCCTATCAGTCAAGTTACTAAAAATTTTAACCTATAGCTACCGTTAATTTTATCTTGAATGATTAGGTAAATGAATGAGGTGCGGATAGAAAAATAAAACCATGTAGCATGATATGCAAATTTTTCACTTTATCGTTCGAGGTATGCCCTACTTACAGGAAGGAGATAGTGATTTAATTCTGTTTCAAAACAAAAAATTCCCAACAGTCACAGTAAACTTATATTTTAAAAAATGAAAACAAAAAACAAAACTTCTAAACTGATCTTGAAAGTAAGAATGAAGTGAGATATCTTTTCCCAAAAAGAAAGACACTAGCACTAAACGACACACTAAACACTTTTTAACATTCTTCAAAAAATTAAAATATCTAGCTTATAACTATGATATATTTTTTGACAAGAAAAGAACATATAAAGGAAAAAGAAGAACATGGATTCCTGAAAATTTGTGAAGATAATCAGGGCCCCAATGATTTGTCTTTAAATAAAACTATGATCAAATCTCAGAATTTTTCTTTGAATCAAAAGAAAAAAGAAGTCTTTCATAAAATCACGAAGAAGAAAAGAAAAGCTTCCTTTTTAGTTAACCAGACAGTAAAAAGAGATCTAACTATACTGACTTCCAAGCACTCCTCTTGAAAAGCAAACCCAAGCATACAAGAAACTAAATAGATGGATGCAACCTAGCTCTTTGAACCAAAACAAAATAAGAATTTACCACTTTCATATTTTTAAATTAACAGTCTAGATCTCAAAAGTGAAGCCGAAAAAACACACAGAAAACAAAGCAAACCTAACTAACCTTTGAAATCATAGGGGTGCCAAAACCCTACCTAGCACCGCTTGTAGAAGGTTGGTGATAGAGAATTACTGCCTAGGCACCGCATTTTGTCCACTATGACAGAGTGGTGGAACTGCTAAATGCTACTGAGAAAGCACAGTGGCACCTCCTTTTTTCCTCACTGAATGTGTGGTGACTCTTGTAGATGTCATAACAAAAATGTGGCGAAAAAGAGAAAGTTAAATGTTGAAATACTAGCATCAAATCATGAAAATAATAGGAAAATTAAGTACAGAAAACATATGTGTTTTAGATCTGAACATATTTGGTTAAATTGAACAAAAATCTCACTAGAAAGATAGTAAATATGATAACTAAAAGGTTGGAGTTTGGATTACAGGAAATATTTTGAAAACCAAGGAAGATCATATGTGCTTATTCTTGTCCCCAGTATGGTCGCCAGATTTGTTGCTAGAAATTCTCACCTCTTGTGGACCAAAAATTGTTTCCCTAGGTCTGAATGGTTTAGATATAGAAAAAATGAATGATAAAAAGCATGGAATAATTCCCATAGAGCTTGTAGATATCTGGAATGAGTCCTTCAACTATCCTATAGTGTGATGTAGTTGTATTCTATGGTGTTGAATCTCCACAGATGTACCTTCACAAACACATCAGAAAAACAAGCAAGATCAAAGGTACCAGAAAATGGTCTACAGTTCTATATTAGTGATTAAGGAATCCAGTAATAAAATGAATGATTGAAACATAATAAATTTTATGGGAAAGGAACCATATTTGCATTAAAATAAAGAAGAGAGATTACAACCATTGCCTTAGTGTTGTGATGCTCCTTCACATGCCATGTCTTGTCCTAAAAAGCTCCAACTTGCTCCTTCTATGCTCACCCTATATTTTGCCATAACCTTAGTGCATCATCATAAATTTTATCTCTCTTAACCATGTGGATTGCAATATCCCAAATTTTTACCTAACACCTATGGGTATAAGCCCCATTGATTATGATGTCACTTTGATGTTTAGTTGGTTTATTGGATCTAAGACCTGACTGCATATGAACATGATGATTTTTTTGATATTTTGGTCGTAATCCAATTTCATATGTTATATATATATTATTTCATGTGTTGGGCATGGACCGTGAATCACATATTTGATTATATTTTTGTGTCGAACGAGGAGCTCTGCAGCACATGGGTAATTGATTTTTTGTGTTGGGCAAGAAGCTTTGGAGCACATGAGTATTTATATTTTTTTGAGTGAGAAGATATGGAATACATGAGTTATGATACCTTTATGTTGAGCATGGATCTTTGAAGAACAAGAAAAGATAAATTGGAATTGTTGGGCATAAGCCCTGGATCCTTTCAATTTGATGTTGAGCTTAAGCTCCGGAACATCGGATCCTTGGCCATTGTATCCCTAGGTGTATCCTACAAGTCAATCCTAGCATTAGTGTTGAGCGAGGAGCTCTGGAATTACAATAATTTTGTAACTCCCTGTTTTAAGTGTTGAGTATGGGATCTGGATAAGTGCTAGGAGTTACTGAAAATAATTAATATGTCGAGTGAAAACGACTTGAATAAAACAATGATCTCATCTGACTTATTTTCAAGTGATTAAATGAAATTTTGAATTTATGTATCTCATCAAGTACTGAAGAACTACCATGTTATACAAGGGAATCCAACATGCAAGGAGGTTTAAAGTTTCCTAACCTAGCTGACCTAACCCCTACCTGAAGGCCTATTAAAGAAACTGTCATATGCTTAGGGATCATGTTATATGATACCTAAGGAGAAAATGTTAACAAATGATATATATATATATATATACACATGATATGTATAAAGAGTAAGCATAGTAATAATACTAATATCTATAAGAAACAAAGAAATGCTCCATATATTATTATTATTACCAATAATAATTAAATATTAAAATACGTAAAAGAGTCCAAATAGGAACTAGTTAAAAGTTCCTAAGTTAAGTATTAAAAGTACATAAATGAAATAAAAGGGATTAAATCAAGAAATCAAATGATTCTTGATTTAACTACCCCTTTGAATGAAAATTCTGCCTATAAAAACCCAATCCAAAGAGAGGCTTGGGGATCCTTTTATGATTCCAAAATTGTATGTAATTATTTTGAAGAGACTTCTTGGAGAACATTTTTCCTAAGAGGAAAAAGGAGAATTGATTCAGAACCTGATATCTGAGATAGGGAAGCCTTACCTTAGGAGCTCTAAGATAGTTGCATGTTGGAACCAGCTCGAGGGGATCTGGATTGAAACCAGGAATGATTCTGGCTCATGGTTCGGTGGAACATGGTAGTTCCCAAGCTATTTTGTTATCTAAATAGAGGTCAGATCCTTCTATGAATTTGTTGATACTGGGTACTCGAGTGTGCAAGTTTTCATGCATTGAAACAGATTCATCATACATGTATGAGGTTCTTGATTTTTTCCTTGCAAACTGCACTAGTTTTATTATTTCGAGTAGATTGAAGTCTAAATTATTATTTAAGTAACAATCTGTTATAAGCTAGGTTATCTTTTTTGCATTTCTACTGTTTGCATTTACAATTTAAAATCATTGTGTATTAATAAGTACATTTATTTTACCAAAGGTTAGGGTTATCTATAGAAGGGTTTTGTTTTCTATTTCATTAGCAAGATGTATTTCTTTATCAAATCTTTGCTTATCTTTTATTTCTTTTAACTAGGTTATCTTAATATATTTTATTCATGATGAGATAAGAACCATTAGGGGTATCTACATGAGGGTTTGGTTTCTATTTCATTTGTTCAATTTATTTCATGTCTATTAATTTTAGTATAAAACCTAGAACTATTAAAAGACAGAACCTATATATTATCTTTGCTAGCATATTTCATATTGCAAGCAGGCCTATATTGTTAGAATTTTATCATTTAATAAATATGCTCTAGGATCTTATCTGAGAGAATAACATGCATAGCAATAATCACAAGAGACAAGCGACACAGATAATTTTCCTTGGGGAAACCATAAATGAGAAAACCCTGCAACTTCCTCTGAGATAGAATGAGCACCAATAGCAAAAGTAAAACCCAAAGATAAAAATATGATCTATGACAGTTGTTCTCTCTCTCTCTTTTGAGAGCTACTCCTCTCTCACTCATGCACTACTATTTAGTGAGTGTGTGTTTCAAATAGAGAGCCTCACTCTCTATTTATACTTGTTTTCCACTTAACAATTACTCTACAGGGACAACCTCACTAAGAGAGTCTAATAAACTTAATACAACTCAATTGTGGGGACTATTTCCTTAAATTACAACGAAGGTTAACCTCAATGACTTTACATGACTCTCCCGATCAGAGGAACAAACATCTCCGTAGGGGTACAATGGAATATAATAAGAAATATACAAGTGAATACATTCCAAAGTTACAAATAGATCAACACTCCCTCTTAACTAGAAAGGTATTCTCTTCAAACAATTCATCAACACAAGCCTTCATTACTGGATCATCATCAAATATGGATCATCACCAAAGATGGATCATCATCAAATCTGGATCACCATCATCACTACTCCCGCTATCTCGAGCAAATGGTGTTATCTCTCAATTATACTCATCATTGGAATTTCTACCGAGGAAAACCTTTTTCATGATGGATGTAGGTCTCAACACTTATATCCAACAATGGGAGGCTCAACCTGCCACCATGTTGGAAAGGCCCAACACTTACATCTGACCATGGGAGGCCTATCTTGCCACCATAACAAAGAGGCCCAGGAATTACATCTGACCATGGAAGGCCCAGCCTACCACCATTTCATAAAGGCCCAACACTTACATCTAGCCATGGGAGGCCCATCCTGCCACCATGCACTAGTACAAGTGATCAATTTTGCCACGGCAAAACGTGGAAATATCCACGGAAAAGCGTGGATATTGCCACGTCTAAGTGTTTTTTTTCCCGTGGAAACTATTTCGTCGCAATAGAGACGACCACTAATTTGCGTTGCAAGAGCGACAATGTTCTATATTTTGTTGGATATCTAATCCGTCGCTATATCCATGCCTGGTCGTCGCTGTATCCACGCCGGGCCGTCGCTGTATCCATGCCAGGCCGTCATTGTATCCACGGCTATAACTGTTTTAAAAAAAAATTACAAATTCCATAAGACCAATTCCATGAGGAACAACTGCCTCAGGATTATAAACCAACATCAATTGTTAAATAATAGGTTTAAACAGAGACTAAAAACTGGCATCATCGATTCCATCATCCAAAGGGACATTTACATCATAATACTTCCCTTTCTCACACCCAATGTCTCGAATGTCAATATCAACATACAAAACACGCTTATGATATTTCAAGAGCTCCGGAATGGCCAGTACAATGTCAGATGCCTCACATTTTTTAGCATGATGAAGGACCCCAACCCAATTAATTGCAATGAGAGAGAGTTTATGATTAAGTTTCACAGCGCCTCCAATGAACTCAGCAGCATAAGTTTGACATAATTGGTACAAGCTATAAAAAACGAGGCAATCGTCTCTGACATTAAACAGTTTCAACGCATTCATTTGATCCTGTATTGTGTCCAGAGTGACTGCTCGAAGGTACTGGTGTATTCCTTGCCAAAGTATTAAAATTTACAAAAATACATGAATTGGCTCCCAAGTAACAACAATACTCTGACTTGGAATACCCTCTAATAAATCATTTTTGCAACAATAGAAACCATGATAGAACCTCATCCATTCACAATATCCACCCACTCTGATAATCTCTTTGACATCAAAACATGAATAGAATTCCATTCCATAGAGTGCATTTTCAAAACAGAGGATTTATTTTTCACATATATCACTAAAACTTTGATATCATGTGGTAAACTATATAGACATCACAAAGATTACTTTATATATATTCTTTATACAATATATAGAAATAAAATGAACTTCAAGGTATATACAAATGTGCTCAGATCGTGCCACTTGGACTCCCACACTTACCTGCCACTTTCACATTGGCTGCATCTACTCTGTTTTTTTAAATATAAAAAAAACCAACAAAGGCAGAGTATTGCAACATCTCTGCATTCTTAAAGACCATATTGGAGGGCTTCTATGTCTTCTTGTCTTTTACAAGGCCCTCAATTGAGCCAATAGCCGTTACCAATGATACAAGAAGTGATAAGAAGCTCAAAGTTTGCATAAGGTTCCACTTGAGTGTCCATCGTTGGACCTTTTTCTGTGTAATGTACATCTCTACTGGGAAGTACACCACCAATGGCCAGAACTTCACAGCACCTATAACTCCCAGCATATCATTGAATAATGGAAATAGGATGGCAATGCATGTAGTTGACACCACAAATTCCGTTCTCCAACCCAGTTTCAACAGATTGACTCTGCACAACCCACATAAGGGAACGCTTATGAGAAGTTGGAACTTACTGATTACCTTACTGTTCAGCCATTTATCAGAAATCCAACCTTCAGCAAAAGCAAAAATTGGTTGACAAAACACCTGCAAGAGAATGATATATTATGCCAATATGGGTGGCATGGACAGTAGTTTTTCAATAAAGTAGCACACAGAGAAAGAGTGATTAGGTGTTTACATAGTGATTATTTCTCCAAGTCATTGTTTTCAATACTACTTTACCTAGCCATTGATTCAATTTGGTCACACTATGAGAAAAGTCACGGGCCTGTCAGCAAGTCACTCATATCATTGAATAATGGAAATAGGATGGCAATGCATGTAGTTGACACCACAGATGTCGTTCTCCAACCCAGTTTCAACAGATTGACTCTACACAACCCACATAAGAGAACTCTTATGAGAAGTTGGAACTTACTGATTACCTTACTGTTCGGCCATTTATCAGAAATCCAACCTTCAGTGAAAGCAAAAATTGGTTGACAAAACACCTGCAAGAGAATGAGATATTATGCCAATATGGGTGGCATGGATAGTAGTTTTTCAATAAAGTAGCACACAGAGAAAGAGTGATTAGGTGTTTACATAGTGATTATTTCTCCAAGTCATTGTTTTCAATACTACTTTACCTAACCATTGATTCAATTTGGTCACACTATGAGAAAACTCTTACTTGATATGCTCCAAGAAGGTGAGCCACAATGCATGCATTGGCAAAGTCTACAAGCCAGTAATGCTCGTAGAATCCAAATCCTGCCAATAAGTTTCCAGGTGTATTTTCTCCGAAGGCTGCATAGCCCAGACAACCACATAGCATAAATAAGGCAGTTACTATCACTGTCGCCAACATATTTGATTTCTTCATGGTTCTATTTTCAGGGGGAGGAGACTTCAAGGTATCCTGCAGAGTTGTTCATTGGAATGAGCCAAATAGTTTTCTGTGCAGCTTCCTGTCTTCCAAAGGATTCATATAAAACAAAGAATGTTAGGGTTTCAGCTATACCTAGATTTCAAGGACAAGTGGAGAATAAGGAAATGCTAATGCAATGCCACCAAGAGCTTGTAATATCTTCCAAACTTTTTGGGCTTGAGTAGCGGAGTTGGCTGTGGCGATTCCACCCAGAGTGCCGTGAATCACTCCATTTTTTGGATATTTCCCAAGGGTTGTTCCTCATAAGTTTCAAGTTTCAACAGACCAGGGAAGACATAAAATATGATATTTGCAATTCAATATACAATGCCAATAAAATCACGGCTATGGGTTTCGTATTAGAGGTTGAAATTCCATATAGCCTGCCAATGATTGAAAATAATGGAAGAGTGTAGGATAAAACAATACTAGCTACTTTGGTGATGCTGAGACCAACTCCTAACATTGCATATGTAAAGGACATTGTTGTTGCAATTATTGAAAGGAACCATAGTTTATTAAAGTTTGGTATTTGACACAAGATAACTTGTAAAAATCCATAGAGGATCATATATGTGCGCTCTGAAAAATGGCAGGGGAGATCCATGTCCATGTTTGTGGTAACAATCTGATCGTCTGATTGCTCTGCAATATTCATGGCTTAGAAGCTTTTTCAATCCCTTTTATATATTGAGATCAATGCTCATTTTAATCTCAACAGAAAATCTTCAGCATTAAACATAAACATCATTATGAATTTAAGCATCAAATATAAACATTATTATATATATTGAATGAATATAAACATCATTATGAGTTTGTAAGGATTGATCCAATAAGAATGAAATCAGGAAATGACACCCATTCCTCTTTCATGTACCTTTAATTTCAAAGTGAAATCACATTGTTTTTTCAAATCCACAGAGACTGGTGTATGGAATGCTATTTAATTTTTTGTATGAGAGAAATACTACAGATCAATTTGATTTGCTTGTTGGACATTGGGTTCAACATTTTCAGTGAGTTTAGTGACATGTATTAGTAGTCTCCGGAAATCCTAACTCTAGTTGTATTAGTAGTCACAGCTGGCAAATATCATTCTAGATATACTCTCTCAGCTTCAAACATTATACAAAGAGCATAGTGTGAAGGAAAGGGGTTGGTTATTCTTAAGGCATAGTGCATGGCTTTCTTTAATTTTATCATTGCTCCAGGCAGGTCTATGGAAAGTCATTGCTCCAGGCAGGTCTTTAATTTTAATTTTGAGGTGTCTCATGAAATGATTGAGCTCTGGAAAAAGAAGGGGCTGATGCTCGTGGGGTTGCAAAATATTTTCGTGTCTGAGGTGTTGCCCAATCATCATTGGTGGCCACTACTTTAGGTGTCCCATTGCGGGGAGTGCTGGCTGGCAAAGTAGGCCACAGAGCTGGTGGTTTTGAAGGCAAGGGGAGGGAAGCCCTACGTGTGGAAGCAGTGGGAGTTGAACTTGGTTGACCAGATGGTTGCTAAGATTGTTTTGCTTTACTATTTAAGTTTGGTATTGATCCAATGTTTGGTGAAGGCTCTCCACTGGGTAGCTGCCAAACAATTTAGTATAAGTCAATATAAGCTATAAAAACATGACAGAATTGTGGAAGTAAGTATTCATAATTACAGGTTTCCTGGTTTGAGCAAGATGTGTCTTCTTTGTGGACTCCGCTTTCAGTCTAGAGGTCAGACCTGCTCTATCAGGAGTTCGAGGACTTCCAACTCCAGGAATACCTTTTGTAAGACGAGTTGCTGTTGTTGCAGGGGCATTTTTTATGTAAACACTAGAATGTTTTTTTTCATTATTATTATCTTCTTTTCTCTCCAGTTTTGGGGCAAGAAAGCGAAGAGAAGATTTCTTATCTAATGGAACATTCTCAGACCACTCATAATTCAAGTTATCTGAATCTTGGACAACTGCATCATTATTTGAAAATCTCCGGTTTGGTGATTTCAGTGCTTCCATTCATGTGTAAGACCAATTACCTTCTACTCCAATGTTATGAGAAAATTTATCTTTCAATGCACAACCTCTAGTATTAATATAGTCACAAGGGGGTCCCACTGCACTATTTTGATCACTATTACTAGAACCTTCTTGATATCTAATGCTGTGGTTTCCATCTGTGCTTGCATTTAAATCTCTCTAGCCAGCTTATTCTTGGGTTAACTCTATCTCTAGGGTTGGTCACCTTTTGGCTGACTTCTCTTCAAGTGTTACACTGCCCCAGTGCTAGTTTATGTTGTCTTTATTGCAGAATTTAAATTTGTGTTGGTTCTGATTTATTCTCTTGCTATTTCTTGTGAATGTCAACATTTATATGGAAACTTATTTTTCTCAAGAGTAAGGTAAACAGTGGCATATACAATTTTATTTTTAAGGAAAGCATAGTCCACTTACAGCAATAGCAAAATGTTCTCCTTCATGGAGTTTTAGGTTTAGGCCTTTAACTGCCTCAACTTCCCTATGGACTCTTTTAGTTCTTAGACTCCTTCCATTGTCAAATGACCAAAGCTCCCACCATTTCCTGTGTGTAGAATAGACTTTCCTCATATTTTTCAGCTCCACAACAACTTTAGATGCCAAACCTGGATCAACTCGCTCTATGTTGGAGTTTTCATCCTCATCTCCTCCATCAGAACCAGTTGAAAATGGAAAACAAATAATCAGGTAAAACATTAAGGTAGATAATGATAAATAAACATGCTACAAGCAAAATTCATCAAACCTTGATAAACTAATGAATGAACATTGAAAAATATGATTCTATTAAAGCAAAGAATGTGGACATGGCTAGCACCATAGATTTTAGGAGGACTCAATATTTGCAGTGGTCTAGACTCTAGCCAGGAATTGGAGAACTATAAGGTTGTAGTTGAACTCAAACTATAATCAAACCTATTTTTTGTGCATGGCTTATGCTCTTGTGCCCATTGACAAAAGTTGCAATGGTGATCTTCAGTGGAACTTCAAGAAATATATAACATTCATCCATGATGGTGAGGAGCACCTTCTAACATTGTGCACAATAGATGCCACACTACCCCAAAGGAAAGGTCATCCTAACAGTATGTCACAAATGTCCAATGGCACTACATCAGAGAGTACCGCATCTTGGAATGGGTTGATTGAATATGGAAGCCTAAATTGTGTTGTGATTCTAAAAGGTTTTTCTTTGTCATAGCCAACCAATCGTGTAGGCTTGTGGTTGAGGCACGGTAATCGTTTTGAGTAATTTGACTATTCCATTATGATTATGTTCTGATTTTCGTTATCAATCATGAACTGAAGTGGTTGGCCTTTGACCCAGATCTGTTAATTATAAACACTTTTCTCTTCATCTGGATTTGAATAATCCCTATGTTGCGGTTTGAGTATTGTTGAAGGGGGCATCTACGGATTAGAATCAATGACCCAAGCATTGAATTTTGTTACAGAAGTAGATTCTAGGGTTGACTCCATGAGACTTTTGAAAGGACGGTATTCAATGTTGTTGTGATTGGAGGTTTTATATAAGTCACAATTAGTTGCATGGGAATTACTCCCAAGTAAGGGGAAACTAGTTTCTAGGGTGTCCTCTGTGTCTGAGAGCTTCAGAGCTCGAATGAATGGCTACAAAACATTTGGAACGGCTCTATGAGTGTCAAGATATGAAATGAATTAAGACTCCATCCTATAAAAAATCTTTTGGAAGCCATGCCAAAAGACTGTGTAGATCAATGTAAGATCACCAGTGAATAAAAGCAACTACTATGCTCTATAGAACAATTGTACCCAAAGAAGAAAAAAACATCAGACAACTCCAGGAGATAAGTAGAATGCTTGCTCTTTGAGACTGAATATCAATAAATTCAATCTAGTTTTTCTATATCCATGCCAAAACATGCTGACATAAATACATACCTTACATCTCTAACATCTTACCTTCTTCAGGCACATCAATGGATGTATTTATCCCAAGACTTGACTCATTTAATTGTTGCCCAGACAGACGGCTGCCCTGTAAGTGCAAGCACAAATTCAGCTAATTATCTTACTTTGTCAACTGTCAAGTCCAAGTACCACATTCAGGAGGTGTGCTTGCAGCTCAAAATGATAACAAACTTTTAGCCTTTCAGCTGAAGATTCTTGGAAACAAATGGGACCATATATAAAGTAATTAAAAAGATTTGTATTTTAAGCAGTCTCTAAAAGTGTTTTTGAAATAGGATCTCTAAAAGAGTTTTTGAAATAGGTCTGGATGTTCTGCGACCAACTAACCTGATCTAAAGTTGAATAAGGAATTCTTTCTTTGTAATTAAACCAAAATTTTTTTGAAAGAATAAATCTCCAGGGCCTCTTTGACCCTCTCTCTGGATGTGGCGATGTATTATCTAAATACCTGCAATGAACAACCCAACTGGACTCATTTAATTGGAGAAGCATATATGAAATTTTCTAAGGAAAAGCAAAGAAGCATGGCTTGTCATTTTCTGGGATTATATAATTATGATGAGAGGAGAGAAGGTCAATCACAAACCATGCAGTCAAAATGTAGAGGATGCTATCAATTTCCAGAAGGCAAACTATTGTACCCACACTCAAATGACTGCCACCATCTCGTAGATCTGTTCCAATGGACTACAGTGCCAAACAGTAACACATTTCATGTTTATCGTCAGCACCAACATTTCAAGTAAAATATATCTGTATCCAACAACAACGGCATATTCCAGTAATTCATGTTCTTTCTAAACTTTAGCACTGTACTGTAATGTCCAAGAAGATGGAGTTCAATTGATCACATAACTGTGGACCATAAGTCATTAAGATTTAATCCCTTTCCACTGCCTTCTGCATGTACAATCACATTCATTGCAAGTGCCAACCCAATGGGCGAGACCAAAGAAAGAAATGAGCATGTTGTAGGTGTCCATTGCAACAACTCTACGGGTACAATGATAAAGCTACCAAGAATCATCAGAGCTCCAGACACACTTATTGCTGTCCTAACCTGTTATATTTGAGCCATATATCATCAGTTCATACTGTTTATAACAAAAAACAAAAAAGTGAAATAAACTGGGATCAAGAAAGTCTAAAACCTGAAGTAGAATTTAGAATAAAATATGCTTACAACTTAGATATATCCATTTTCACGATACTAGCTTATGATGATTACTTCATTGCAGTTAGCAGAGAAAACACCAATTTTCAACATTCACGGTATACCTTTGAAAACATTGTGCTTAATGCAAATGCCATTGTAATCATGCTTGTACACAACAATCTCAATGAGTTACTTTGCAAATAGAATGCTAAGGCTGGGCATCGATATAGCTTCCAGATTGTTTTGCCAACACATATAACTCAATGAACAGAAATACCAAATTCTGGGCATGCGTTTACTAATTCATTTGAATCATCCAAGCGTAATTTGATGACCACAGAATGCCAAGTTATGGGCATGAATTGGTCCCCACAAATTAATTGGCACACACATATTTACAATACAAGAGAAGGTCGTGTTGCTGTACAAAAATAGAATGCCAAGGCTGGGCATCGATATAGCTTCCGGATTGTTTTGCCAACACATATAACTCAATGAACAGAAATACCAAATTCTGGGCATGAGTTTGCTAATTCATTTGAATCATCCAAGCGTAGTTGGTATTTGGTAGTTTGCTAATTCATTACGAATTTCCTGATTGTGAAACAAACTTCAATATTAAACAAACTTCAATAGTAATACCTGTACATGGTAGTTGGATTTGATGCAGAGTCAGACCTATAGCAACATGTCCAGAGAAAATATTGAATTATAAGAAACCCTCTACCCATCTGCTTTGGTACAAGAAACCCTCTTTCTTTTTGAATAGCAGGGATTTATTTCAATCAATCCAGTTGCACCAGAAGAAAAGTTAATTTTCACATCTGCATCTGTATCTTGTTCAAAGTTTACCCGCATGTTGATTTCTGTTCGAACTTCCTCAGCCTCCATTATATCATCGCAAAGAAACTGCAAAATTGTTAGCTTTGTGGAAGGCAATATGGTATAGTACTCGCCATTGAAAATCTTTAAATGAGAAATATTCTGTCCCAGGTGATTATAAGAAGAAGTGGGTTTCCATGAAAAATAAAAAAACAGAGTGAATACAAGAAGAAATGAAATGGGTTACCGTGAATTCTTGTGTAGAGGCAGGCTGCATCTTCAGAACATCTTTCCAATAATAATTAGTGGCAAGGCGCTTCATTTTCCCTCCATAGCCTTGACTTACACCATAAACAATCATCACCAGGACCAGGAATGGAGTCCCAAACGCCTCTCTCATCACTACAAAACATGAAATCAAATCTTTCACAACTCTCCATGGGCTCCAAAGCCTCCTGCATGTTATTCCCTCTTCCTTTTCACTGCAATTGCTTACAACATCAACAGATAGTTATTATTGCTGGGCATTTACAGAGGCCAGGGCTGACCATGGCGGGACCTCCAAGTAGATGTAAATGGGGCCAATGGTTAAACCCTATCTCGCTGGTGCGATGATGCCAGATTGAATACGCAGATTTGCATGAGAACACCTTGCTAAATATTATTATCAATTTCCAAAAACAGCTGCCTTGAACTCTTCCTCCCTCCGATTCCTCCTCCTCGTCCTCCATAACTATAAGCATTAATCCACCCGCCCACGAAAACGAAAACAAAAAGAAGATCGAACCTCTTATTTGTAAAAAGTCAACAAAAGACGGTGCCGTTGCTATAGCGACGGATAGCCGTGGATACAGCGACATTGAAGGCTTTGGGCGTGGATACATCGACGGATAAGAGTCCCTGCGTGGATACAGCGATGGCTAGGCGTGGATACAGCGATGCCTCGTTCCTCTTGCTTCCCATTTTACACCAAAAAGTAAGAAACATGGAAAACCTCCGTGGAAAAATCCGCGCTTTTGTACTAGTGATGCCAGAAAGGCCCAACACTTACATTTGACCATGGGAGGCCCAACCTACCACCATGTAAAAAAGGATCTACACTTACATCTGAATGTGGGAGGACCAGTATGCCAGCATGTTAGAAAGGCTCCTCACTTACATCTAACCATGGGAGGTCCATCCTGGCACCATGCCAGAAATGATATTCACTTGCATATGACCATGGGAGGCCCAACCTGCCACCATGTCAGAAAGGCTCTGCACTTACATCTGACCATGGGAGGCCCATCCTGCCACCATGTCACAAAGGCTCTGCACTTACATCCACCGGCATGGTAAGACAAACCTACTACCATCCAAGGAAAGGCTCATCACTTCCCTTTGGAGGGAACCTCGATCTGATGAACACCGAGATTCTCTCTAAAGTACTCAAACTTCATTCTAGCTAATGGCTTGCTCAACACATCATCTATCTTCTCATACATCGCAACATACTAGAGTTTCATTACTCCTGTCTACACCATATCCCTGATATAGTGATACTTGATCTTGATATGCTTCGACTTGTCATAGAACATTGAGTTCTTTGACAAATTCACACAACTTTGGTTGTCACAATATATACAAGTAGCATCCAAATGGAGATGAAATAGGTCAGATAGTAGCTTTTTCATCCACACTGCCTCACAACTAGCCAAAAAAATCTGCAACATACTCTGATTTGGCTGTACTCAGTGCACCCCGAAGTGCTCTTGCTATCAATGGCACTTCCTGCCCAATCCGGAGCCACATAAACCTCTAGGTTAATATTCTGATTGACCTCATACTTGATCCCATAATAAATTGTACCCTTTAGGAACCTCATAATATGCTTTGCAACATTTAGGTGAACATGTATCAGATCTATCAGGAACTGGCTCAATTTGTTCACAGAAAAGAAAATATATGGTCTCGTATTTGTCGAGTACATCAATTAACCAATCATCTGATGATACATCGTGGCATAAACTGAATATGATGAGGCATCACTTAATAGCTTCAGGTTCGATTCCATAGGTGTGGTCATGTCCTTGTAGTCCATCATCCCGAACCTATTTAGAATCTTCGTTGCATACTTCCCCTATTTAAGGGAGATTCCATCCACATTCTGCCACATCTCCATGCCTAGAAAGTAGTGCATCATACCCAGGTATTTCATCTCAAACTTGGCATCAAGTTTCCTCTTTGTGTTAGTAATCAACCCATCCTCACCTATTACAAATAGATCATCTACATACAGTAGGAGTATCACTGGGTTCCCTTCCCCAACCTTGTAGTAAAGGTTGGAATCTACTTTACTCTTGGTAAAGCCCAAGCTAGTTAGGAAGTTGTTGATCCTCCTATACCACATCCTGGGTTCCTATTTCACATTAGAGGAATTTTGGGGTCTAAAATGGGCCACCCAAGGAAAATAATAAAATAATATTTATTAATTTTGGAGGAAGAAAGAAAAAAACTATTTTTTGTGTTCGTATTTTTGATATATCTCCCTGTGTTTTTACTCAAATTTCGATAGACAGAGCTCTTTGGATGTGGAATTTGATTATGCATCCAACGAGTACCCACACTGCATACTTTTGATGGACCTTTCTACCCCACAAATAAGAAATACCTGAAAAACTGTGATGATGACATCATCATCACATTTTTTCAGGTATTTCTTATTTGTGGGGTAGCAAGGTCCATCAAAAGTATCCAGTGTGGGTACTCGTTGGACGCATAATCAAATTCCGCGTCCAACGAGCTCTCCTAATCGAAATTTGAGTAAAAACACAAGGAGACATGTCAAAAATACGAACCAAAAAAGTAGTTTTTTTTATGACAAATATGTCAATTCAACCATTATGATTGACTCGTTTTATTGAAATTCTATTGGTTCTTGAATTCCAACTCACAAGAACTTATTTTGGCATGTTTTTTTATAAGGCCCATTTTAGGCCCCAAATTTCCTCTAATGAACCGTACATAGCCTTCTTCAATTTGCACACACGAGTCTCCCTATCATGTGTCTCAAATCTGAGTGGCTACTCCACATACACTTCCTCTTCCACTACACCATTCGAAAACGCGGTATTGACATCCATCTGGTGTATCTTCCATTTCATCACTGTAGCCAGAAAAATTACTAATCTCATGGAAGTGTATATGGCTACAGGTGAAAAAATGTCTTCATAATCTATCCCTTCCTTCTAGAAGAAACCACGTGCCACAAATCTCGCTTTATATTTCTCTATGCTGTCATCTGTGGCATAATTGATCTTGTAGATCCATTTGGAAGTCACAATAGACTTCCTTTCTGGTATTGGGACCACATCCTAGACATTATTTTTCATGATTGACTCGTACTCCTTGATCATAGCATCCTTCCATTCTTTCTTTTCTGTCACTTCTTCATAGTTGGAAGTTTCTTTATAAATGATGTCACATAGTAGGGATACATAACTGGAGTAGGATCTAGTTCTCTTCCTTTCTCTATGCATTTATTCTAGAGACCCATATCTCTCTGCACCTTGGATAGCCTCTCATACCCATGTTGGTTTCCGCTTGTAAGGATTCTTCTCTTGAGGTGGATCTACAAGTTCTCGAGGTTCTCCCATTTCTCAATCTTCTTATGGAGTTGCTTCGTTCATAGTTATATCTCGGATCCTAAGTACTTTTGTTTCTTCGAGTTCTGCAATAGGTATTTTTCTACATTTATTGTAAGTCGATTCTTCATAAAATGTGACATCCCTATTGATGTTGATCTTCTTGAAACCTAGGAAACATATTCTATAACCCTTCGAGCTTTCACTATAACGTTCTTTCCTAAAGGATCTAACTTCATTCTCTTTTCTTTCAGAATGTGTATGTACACCAGACATCAAAATATTCTAAGATGACTGAATTTTGGTTTCTTTCTAGAGAAGACTTGTTCAGGTGTCTTGTTCTCAATTACTTTATGTGGAGTACGTTTCTGTACATACACAACTGTCCTAGCAGCTTCTGCCAATAGATGCATAGGAATATCTAGATCATGAAGCATTTCCCTTGCTGCTTCCATAATTGCTCTATTCTTTCTTTCTGCAACTCCATTATGTTGTGGATTATATGGAGTGGTCAAATCCATCTTAATCCCCGACTCTCTGCATAATTCCTTGAATTCATCTGATGTGAAATCTCCACCATTATCTGATCGAAAGGTATTGATTTTCTTCTATGTATGGTTCTTGATCAAGGCTTTTAATTCCTTGAAATTGTTGAATACTTCATCCTTGTTTTTCAAGAAATATATCCATGTATTCCTAGAAAAATCATCAATGAAAGAAACATAATATACATACCCACTTAATGAGATGGATGACATCGGGCCGCATACATCAGAGTGAATGATTTCCAAGATTCATTTTCCCCTACTCTCGCTACTTGGAAATTTCTTCTTTGTGTTCTTTCCCCTCACATATCCTTTGCAAAATCCTTCATGCTTTTCCTCCATTTATGGAATACCTTCAATATATTTTCTCTCAAGTGGTAGTTCCCTATAGTGCACATGTGCAATCCTTCTATTCCAAAGTTCACTTGGCTCGACTGAGTCATGTAGCAAAGATTTTTTTTGGTTGGCCGTTTAATTTGTATAAGCCTCCCTCTTGCTCTCCAACTACTACTGCATAATCTATAGTATTTCCCTTTAGCCACATAAGGACCTTTCCATCTACAAATGAAACCCTCATTCCTTTTGCATCCAATGAAGATATGCAGAGAAGATTCTTCCATAGTCCTGATATAAACAATACATCCTTCATCTTCATATACTTTCCAAAGTATATCTTCTAGGAGGATTCACCTCTAACTTTTATGGGATACTGGTAGTCATCTCCAAGTTTCACTTTGTGGGGTGAGTCATGTTCATATAGTTTCAAAAAGGATTCTTTTAATCCCTTCATATTCTTGGAAGCCCCATTCTCTATGAATCAATCATTGCTTCCATGTGTAACATCCTGTGAGGGAAGAAATCAAAACAAACTCTGCATCGCTTGAAGAATATTCACTTTCTTCTTTGACTCTTCTTCTGGGAGGCTCATTATCCTCTGCAGTGTGAGCATGATGCCTTCTTTTGTTTTCCTTATTCTTGTGAGAGACACCTTTATTTCTAGGACAATATCTGGAGAAGTGTCATTTTTCATCACATGTATATCATCTAAGTTTAGATAGATCTCTATTATATATTCTTGGGTTATCTTTCTGATGAGAATGCTTACATTTGGGATGATGGTAGTCCCTTCTAATTTTATTGGTGTGTGCTATGAGAGATTGATCTTAATTTCCCATATTTTCTTCTTGAGCTACTATTCGAGCTTCTTCTTCTAAGAATTCCTTCCACATCCTATTGAAAGTGATTAACTTTCTTCTATCACAAATCCCTTGAATGAAGGAGTCCCATGATCTAGGGAGACCATTCAAGGTGGTCATCACAATTTCTCCATTCTCTACTTATTCTTACAATGCTTTAAGTTGTTCTTTGATTTGAGAGACCCTTATAAAGTACGACTGTATGGTCTCTTCATTCTAGATCTTTACATTCTTCATCTGATTTCTCAAAGTCATCTTCTGATTTAAATTCTTCCCTTCAAATAGATTGGTCAAGGAATCAAAATCTCTTTAGGTATATTTAGGGAAGGTGCTTGTGGTATAAGGTGATATTTGATAGAATCAACAATAATCCTCTTGGCCTTGACCAATTTCTTCTTGTGTAAGGATTTATCCTCATCTCCCTCTGTAACTAGAACCTCTCTACTTATGTAGGTGTGCAATTTATTTTCTTTAAGAATGAGTGAGATCCTATACTTCCATGCTCGGAAGTTTTCAGCTCCTTCAAGCTTTTCATCAATATTGGTGTGATGAGACATCTTTAAAGAGAACCTCAAATGGAAATACAAAGGATTTATATCTTACCAATTTCAAACGTTGGAACTGGATATGGAGTTGATATTTTGCAGTGTTGATTTTCTGGTTGAGGGTCAAATTAGGGTTTGACTTTCCTAGAGTTCTACCCAACAACAAAATTTGATATTGGTCTCTAAATTTTGACTTTGAGGAGGGGAGAAATCCTATGATGTCTCACTAAAAAATTCCACTTTTGTTAAATGACCTAATTTCCTGCTGCAATGATAGGTCAAAAACTGAAATTGCTCAGAATCAGATTCTACTTCAGCAGAAAGATTATCCCTTCAATACTACCCATAGCCTAGCCTCCTTTTGTTGATGATATGTGGATAGAGACCCAAAAATTAAGAATCCCTAGCTTATGTAGCTACACATTGTCTTATTCTCAGGTTAGCTCTGATACCATGTTAGAATTTTATCATTTAATCAATATGATCTAGGATCTTATCTAAGAAAATAACATGGAAATCAATAATCACAAGAGACAAGAGACACAAATAATTTTCCTCAGGGAAACCATAAAGGAGAAAACACCACAACTTCCTTAGAGATAGAATGAGCACCAATAGAAAAATCAAAAGTCAAAGATACAAAGATGATTTGCTACAGTTGTTCTCTCTCTCTCTCTCTCTCTTATGCAAGCTACTCCTCTCTCACTCATTCTCTACTGTTGAGTGAATGTGTGTTTCAAATAGAGAGTCTCACTCTCTATTTATACTTGTTTCCCACTTGACAATTACTATACAGGGCTGATCTCACTAGGAGAGTCTAATAACCCTAATACAAATCAATTGTGGGGAATATTTCCTCGACTTACAACATAGGGTTAACCTAAATGACTTTACATGAATTTATTATATTAATGAATCTCCCGATCAAAGGAGACAACATATCCATCAGGGTACAATGAAATACAATAAGAAATATACAAGTGAATACATTCCAAAGTTACAAATACTTCAACATAGATTAATTATAAAAAAATCAAACTATTGTCTATAGTATTAGCCTAATCTCTATTGCAGAAGATTATAACATAAATATAAATGGCTAACACTTTAATTAAAATATCTTAAAACTAAACTATAATGAATCATTCCCATTTTATAAACAAAACAACATCAAATTCCAAGTCGCCAAGGCCTCTAACGTCGGTGGGAATAATTTTAAATAAATCAGAACCCTATTATTATATATCAGTATCATAAAGAATTCAACCATAATCTAATGAAAAATACCTTAAGCACATTTTGTATAAAACCATAGGTTACAAGATCGAATCCTGTTGGATTTCATTCCAAATTCAAAACTACACACACATCATTTACAATGCACATAACCTAGGATCAAATCCTGCGACCTCACGATTTAAGAACCAGGGTCACATTTCAAACAAGACCAACATCGAATCTCGTAGGGTTCGATTCATCACATTTTTATCAACAGTAATAGCTTGCATTCATTTCCACATATTTTATGCTAGTAAACATAAATATAAGAAGAATTAACCACAGACTGATTTCATTTCTCTATCAACAAATCCCTACACTAATTACCAACAAAAATATACACGTTGTAAATCATTTCAATATTTCTTTACATAGTAATAAAAACCCCAAGTTATGTGTTGTATTCATTTCCTGGCTCACGACCGAGATACAAAGCAATAATCCATTGAAATAAACCCTAAAACCCTTTGTCTACATGCTAGCATAGAAATGACCTCCTTATCATAAGGTTAAACCCCATAGTCACGACCCTTTCTAAGTAAATACAAAGGTAAGAAAATAAACACTACAAATCACCATAAATCAAATATATTACACAGTCGCTAAACTAAATGGAAAGAGTTCCATTGCGAGCAATTGCACAGCTCTAAAGTCCAGGTTAACTCCGTTAACTTACCAAAACAAGAATGTAATTATAGACATAAAATTTACGCAGAGTCAAAACATTGCCAAGATAAGAATCGTAACAACGATTTATACACAATAGAGAATGCATTACAAATTAACCAATATAAATTATATATAAAATTACACAGTCACATTTCCAAGCTAATGCACCATTGCAAGCAATGGTGTTGTCACCATTGAAATCAATGGTACTATCACCATTTATCAAAACCCAACATTATAAAAAAAACACAGAGTTTGTAATATTCACCACGGTCACAATGTTAACGCTACCAACCTATTAATAATTTACAGAGATGAGTTGTAACAGTCTTGACCTAAAGGCGCCAAACCCAACATAAACCACAAACTATATACGCATCCCTAGATGGTTTACTTCATTTACAAACAGACCCATACCCAGTTGACAATAAAACCAAACAATGTATTCATTCAAACGATGAGGTTAAAGCTCTGTCAAAACACCCATACATAGAGGAACAAGTTTTAATCCTTTTTGTAACAGGGCTTACCCGTGAAGGGTAATGCTTTGACAATCGGAAGACCCACGACCCATGTAGTGAAGACCTTGCTACCTGCAAACAAAGGACAACGAAAATGTGAGAAGTATGCCAAACCTCCTAACCGAAACAACACGTAAACAAGTGATGGAAAACCAGAATGAAGGACATACCTTCCAAAGTGGAACTGAAAACTAGACCTCACGCCATGATACAGACCAGAGAGCCTAATAGGGATCACCCAATGAAATGCCAAATGGCCCATTATTCCACGAAATTCCAAGATTAGGGCTTAAGAACCCCAATTCCTGAGTAGAATTTACTCTGGCACCCTATCCACCACTACGTCAAATTCCAACCCCAAATATATAGTTCATAAACCTCAAAAAAACGATTTGATATTAGATTTCCATACACACTATAAACCCCATCAATGGCATCATGGAGTTAGGATAAGCAATGATTCATGGAATATGGGTTATGCCATGAAGGGCCCTTTACACTTTAACATATAGTACAAAAACTTCAAACTATAATTACATTAAGTCTAAGCCTTGTACTTAGTCCTTTAAAAATTTGAACATAAAAATACTTCGAGTATATATATTTTAAATACCAAGTTATCAAGCCTTAGAACCATAAGTAATAATGGTAACCAGTATAGACACCGGTATAAATAAAACCCATCTAGGAGTAAAAAAATCATGCAAACAATAGTAATAAGAATCGCTAAGTTAGGAATGTGGTCTATTTTTCGTCCAAGTTGTGAGGTAGTTGAGCATAGGCAGCATGCCTTTGTTTAACTGTTATAGCAAGTTTTCCATCACCTAGTGCACCTGCAAAAAACAAGGAAGAGATGCATTAGTTCAATATGAACTAAGTAAACCCTGTAATTTCAAGTAGAACCAGTTACCTCTCCAAGTGATCCTATAAGGGATACAAGTCTCCCCACTCCACCCTTTGACAATACAAGTTAAGTCAGGATTTTTCATAAACCAGTAACCCAAACTCATAATCAGTAAGTAAGCAATAAATGGTACAAACATACACATAAATTCATGATAAGAAGCAATCAATGAAAAGAATAACCATATAAATAAATGAAAGTATCATAACAAAAACATAGAATTACATTAATAACCACATCGAGGAAAACATATCGAAAAGGGTAAGAACAACTTACGACAATTCAGTTCAGTAAAAAAAGTTCGACACATTCCACATAACATAAGTTAATGTCAAATTCAAGTAGCAATTAACTAGCCTAATAGTTTTTATTTTTATTTTCAAACTTTGGGGACATTATAAATGGTTTCAGAGCCCAATTTCAATACTAAGAGAGCAAATGGGCGTACCAGACATTTGTTGCAGAAAATAAAGTATGTTTTTAAATTTTGTTAACTAACAAAAAATTTTCCTGTTATTAAATATTTGCAATTGCAGGATTTTAAAAGAATAGTTCAGATCATGGACACCGAAAAAGGCAATAGCCGGCAAGGAAAGTTGAATACCCCCACCCAGGAAGTAGAACTGGTGGTGGAACTAAATTCCGATATAATGAAAACAATACAAAGTCTCCAAGCAGACTTACATATTTTCAGAGATGATAATATGAATTAAAGAAAGGAAGAACAAGCAATTAATGAAGCATCGATGCGGAACATGATGGGAGGAATCCCACAGGGAAAACCCACTCATTCCACAAACATGCTGAAGAAATAATTTTATCATAAACCGGCCAATAGCCTGAGAGAAGAAGGAAAAGAAGAACATACCCATGAACCTCCAGAAGGATATTACCACAGTCCTTCTAGTGATGAATCTCTTTCTCCTTGTAGAAAGAGACAGAGAAATGATGACAATCTCCAAGGAAAGTTTAGGAAAATAAAATACCCAACCTATGAATGAGAAACCAACACAGGGAGAAACCTGAAGAATGGATTCTAGGTATGAGCAAATATTTACGAGTACACAACTACTCTAGTGAAATGAAATCTCGTCTAGCCATCTATAATTTAAATGGAAAAACAACTAGATGGTGGAGAGACTTGAAGCATACTAAGAAAGATGAGTTAAGAGAAATATGTTGCAGTAGTTTTTGCAATATTTTTCAGGAGAAATACAAGTTAGAAAAAGTTTCTTCAACAGAAAGGTGAAAATTTTTCATGAGTTGAGGATGGGTTCCATGACTATGGATGCATTTATTAATATATTTTTGTATTTTTTGTATTATGTGCCATACATCAATGATGAGAAGGAAAAAATACAGCAGTTTTTAGGATGGATTCCTCCCAACTTCCGGGAAAGGATTGAATTTGACATGCCTAAAACATTTTAAACCACCTTACACAAAGCTAGGATTTTATATGAGAATGAATAGTTGAGGCAAGATAACATCAATAGAAGAAGAGATAGGTCTAGGACCTTCTCAGAAAACTGCAAACCAAGTTTCATCCCACCACCTTACCAAAAAAAGAACAATATTTTCTAGCCAACAAGAACTTCAACAAAACAGGTACAAAGCCATATGTACCAGTTCCAAATGATAACAAGCCAGCAACAAATGGGGGAGCCAATGTTTCCCCGTTGCAAATCAAATGTTGGAAATGTCAAGGGCCCCATTATGCCCAAGACTGTAAGAACAAGAAAAATGGAGTCTTGCACAACTTACAAGAAGACGCAAGGGTAGAAGACATAGCTAGAACACCACATATTTATGCATCCTTGGATGGTCAACAGGAATACCATCAGGATACCATGGTTGAGATAGAAGGTAAGATCTTAAAAAATTCTATTTCAATACTAATTGACCTCGGTGATTTTTGAAGCTATGTATCACCTAAAATTGTTGATGTATGTAAACTAGGAAAAATTAAACATGATAAACCTTGTTTGGTGCAATTAGCCACATGTACGAAATGAAAAGTTTCTGAAATAGTTAAAGACTGTGAGGTAAACCTGAACAGTTTTCCTACTAGATTAAACTTGAACATCCTATCCTTAGGATCATATGATATACTTATCGGCATGGACTAGTTGGAACAACACCATGTCATTCTCAATTGCTTACACAAGTAAATATTGGGTACATATAGCCAAGGGAATCAATTAAAGATTCAAGGAATACCTAAGAAATTTTCCGTAAGGAAGATATCTATTTTACAAGAAAAAAAGTGTGTTAGGAAAGGCTGCAAATTATTTGCAGTAAACATCTAGGACATAGAAGATGAGAGAGAACATAACCTCAAGGACTTTCCAGTTCTCGTTGACTTCAAGGATGTATTTCCTGAGGAAATCCCAGGATTACCACCGAAACGAGACTTATATTTTTCCATAGAACTAACACCAAGATTAGTTTTTGATTCAAAAGCCCCTTACCGCATGAGCACACTAGAATTGGTGGAACTTAAACCGCAGTTGTGGGAGTGGATTGAGAAAGGATATATATGACCAAGTGTATCCCCTTGGGGAGCACCAATACTTTTGATAAAGAAGAAGGATGGTACGATGTGGATGTGCATCGATTACTACCAGCTTAACAAAATGAGTCTCAAGAACCGTTGCCCACTCCCTAGGATCGATAACTTGTTCGAACAAGTAGGAGGATCCAAGATATTTTCCAAGATTGACCTACGATCCGGGTACCATCAAGTACATATTTGCAATGATAATATTCACAAAAACTCCTTTCGTACAAGGTACAACCACTACACAATTTTAGTGATGCCACTCGGGTTTACCAATGCACCCATAAAATTTATGTGTATGATGAAAAATATATTTAGTAAATACCTAGATAAATTTTTTTTGGTATTTATAGATGACATCCTAGTTTACTCTAAGAGTAAATAGGAACATGAGGAACACCTCCGCATAGTGCTACAAGTGTTACGGGAACACCATCTCTATGCCAAGTTTAGTAAATGTGATTTTTACAAACCATAGATACAGTACTTGTGTCACATCATCTCCAAGAAGGGGATAGTTGTGGACCCAGAAAAGATTAAAGCCATAGAATATTGGCCTACCCCTACTAGTGTCACTGACATTAGATCCTTTTTGGGATTAGTTGGTTATTACCAAAAGTTCATTGAGAACTTATCGAGGATATCTTGTCCCGTGACCACTTTGCAAAAGAAGGAAACCAAGTTCTTATGGACAACCAAGTGCAAGGAAAGTTTTCAAAAGCTTAAATATATTTTGAAAACCGCATAGATACTACAAAATTTGGACCCTAATGGTGCTTCCGTTGTTTGCATGGATGCAAGAAAGGAAGGGATCAGAGGAGTCCTCTTGTAGAAAAATTACGCGATCTGTTATGAATCACGGAAGTTAAATGAACACGAGTAGAAATACCCCACCCATGATCTTGAGTTATATTCCATCATCCATGCCTTGAAGATGTGGAGGCACTACCTCATGGGAAAGAAATTCCTTCTGAAAACAGACAATATGAGTCTGAAGTACTTATTTGAGCAACTGGATCTGAATGCCAGGAAATCCAGATGGTTTTCTTTCCTTAGCGAGTACCATTTTGAGCAAATCATATAAAGGGAAAAGAGAACAAAATTGATGATTCTTTGAGCCGACGAGCTCATATGGTATATGAGGTGACTTTAAGTTTAATCGATTTGTATTTACATGAGAGGATTAGAATGGTCAATAGAGACGACCCATTCTATGTAGAAATCCTCAATAAGGTCCAAGAGGACACATTGTTTCAGCAACAAAAAATTTACAAGGTAGACAAAACGGGACTGCTATGGTCCAAGGAGAGATTTTATGTTCCAGAAGGAGGGGACATTCGGTCCAGCATCCTCATGGAATTTCATCAGACACCCTACTCGGGGAATTTGAGATATCAAAAGATGATATCTGCAGTTAATAAACACTTTTTCTAGCCCAAGTTAAAGGCCAACATAGCGTTGTTTATCACAAACTGTCAAGAATGTCAGCTGGTCAAAGATGACCACCAACATCCTTCGGGGTTGCTGCAACCATTACCCATTAAGAAATGGAAGTGGGAGGTCATGAGTATGGATTTTATCATGGGTCTACATAAGACTAAGAAGGAAAATAATTATATCTTTGTAGTAGTTGAAAAATTGTCAAAAGTAGCAAACTTCATTCCAGTGAAGTCAAACTATAAGGTAGTACACATTGTCGATATCTTCTTGAAGGAGATATGTAGATTGCATGGGATATCGAAGGCAATAATATTAGATTAGTGATGTAGTTGAACTTTAGTACTGCTTACAACCCACATACAGACAGGAAGATCGAACAGGTAAACCAGATTGTATAGGACATGCTTAGGAAGTATGTCATGAACAACCCCACCAAACAGAAATACTACTTGCATATTGCAGAGTTTTCGTATAACAATGGATACCATACTTCTGCCAAGATGAGTCCCTTTGAGGTGCTCTATTGACGGAAGTGTAGAACATTGGTTACTTGGGATATCCCAGTGGATCAGCTCATGATAGAGCCCGACTTACTAAAGGACTTGGAAAAATTGGTTACCAAGGTCCAGGTGAACCTTAAAGAGGAACAAGACCACAAAAAAGATACGTGGATAAGAAAAGAAAAGATAAATATTATTAAATAGGTGACCATGTTTACTTGAAAGTAAAAGAAAAAAAAATCTCATTGAGCTTGGGAAGGTGTGGTAAGTTAGCACCTACATTTTGTGGACCCTTTGATATACTGGCCAATAGAGGGCCAGTGGCATATGACCTAGAGTTACTCGCTCACATAAGGGTCCATAATATTTTCCATGCATATTCGTTAAAAAAATATGTTTATTATACTAAACATACGATTGATTGGTCCTTATTACAGGAGGAACCTGAAGAAGGGGGTTCTCCACTGAACCCCTTCATATACTGGACAAGAGAGAGGTGCAGCTCAAGAATTGTACGATAGTCTAGTTTAAAGTGCAATGGAACCACTTCGATTCCAATGAGGCTACTTGGGAGAATGAAGCCACCATGAGAAATGCTTACCCCGCCTTGTTTCATGATTTTATTCTGAGTCCCTAGAACACCAAAGATGGTGTTGTTATAAGTGGGGAGGGATGTAATATACCAAATTTTGACCTAACACCTACGGGAATTATCCCCATTGATTATGATTTTACTTGAGGTTTAGTTGGTATATTGGATCTAAGACCTCACTGCATATGAACATGATGATTTTTTGATATATTGGGCATAATCCAATTGCATATGTTATATATATATGATTTCATGTGTTGGGTGTGGAACCTAAATCACATAATTGATGAGGTGTTTTTATTGAGCAAGGAGCTCTGGAGCACATGAGTAATTAATGTTTTGTGTTGAGAACGAAGCTTTGGAGCATATTAGTATTTATATTGTGTTGAGCGAGAAGTTCTAGAACACATGAGTTATGAGACCTTTGTGTTGAGCATGAAGCTCTAAAGCACATGAAAAGGTAAATTGGAAGTGTTGGGCATAATCCCTGTATCATTCCAAATTGATGTTGAGCTTAAGCTCTGGAACATCGAATCCTTGGCCATTGTACCCCTAGTTGTATGCTACAAGTACATCCCAAGATTAGTATTGAGTTAGGAGCTATGGAGTTGCACTAAGTTTGTAACTCCCTATTTTTAGCATTGAGTATGGGATCTGGATAAGCACTAGAAGTTACTGAAAATAATTAATATGTTGAGTGAAAATGACTCGAATAAAACAGTGATCTCATATGACTTATTTTCAAGTGATTAAATGAAATTTCAAATTTCTATATCTCATCAAGTACTGAAGAAATACCATGTTATACGAGGGAATCCAACATTCAAGGAGGTTTAGAGTTTCCTAACCTA
>LPNX010316842.1:12166-24176 GCA_001517045.1 Pseudotsuga menziesii | reverse complement strand
AACATTTTGCCTCGTCTTTGGCCAAAAATCATCAAAAGAAGAATCACTTTCATCCAAGGGTGTATGGTCATTGTAAATTCCATCTAATGCATCAAGAACTCTTTTCCAACAATCTAGTGTTCCATTCCATTCCTCTATAACAATTGGTGAATTCTCATTGCCAATAGTCTCTTTCCACATTTTTATGTATGAATTCCTTCCTTTAGTTCTTTTAAATATGCATCATTGTCTTTGGGACGTAAGAAAGATGGCTTCCCTGTGGGCAATATAGGTCGGCCTTCATCATCTATATTCCACAACTCCACTGGTTCTGACCACTCAATGTCTCTGATGGATTCTTTACACCTCATAACTGGAACATCATTGAGTACAAGGAATTGGAAGTACTAGACATTAAGATGTCCAACTAGTGCATTTTCCCCCTCCTTGATGTACCCATTAAGAAAAATTTTGAAGTCATACACTTTGTCAATAAGTTTAGGTGGAAACACCTGTTTTTCTTCTATTGTGCGATATGTATCCATCATCTCAGGTAAAGAATATATATCTTTACTTTTCAAGTTGGAAGACATACTTCTGTAGGTTCCATCTATGTCTTCATGGGTGTGCCCCACAAGCAAGAACCCAACCTCAATAGTGATGAAGACACCAAGTGCAGTTAATAGTGATAGAAACATGAAAACATAATGATTATTATTATCACTGGCTGCATTGTACAACTACAACAACAAATGTGGAGGAAGAGGTTTAAAATCAAGATTTTGATTTGTTGAGCTTCCATTTAAAGATAGGAAAGCATCCTTGTACACTCTTCATTTTGAGTAAATAGAGTTTTGAAGTAATGCATTTGAAAGTGTGTTTCTTGAACTTCCACTCTCATTAAGCAAATCACCATACATATCAATGTGTGGGTCTTCAAGGTACCTCAAGCACTTTGCAAGAGATGTAATGGTAAATTGTGATCCCATGTGTACAAATGGTAGGGAAAAATGACCAAAACCTCCTGTGCTATGCCCATGTGTTAGCATACCTGTCAACAACAAACCCAAGTTTGTTCCTGCAACAGATTTTGATTTGACACGTAATATTGGGATTGAAGTCTTTGTTTTGTCCATCTTATCATGGATAATGCTCAATTATTCTTTTGGATACCGCTCTGACATAGTTATGTGGGCATAGTAGCAGTATATTCCACACATAACAATCTTCTTATGTTTCTTCAGTCTAGCTCGTGCCTTTTCTTCCAGCTCTTTTGTAGTCGTTGTCTTCATCTGTTCTTTGAACACGATACATTCACTGAAGTTAGTGTTCTTTAAGAATGTCACATATGGAAAATGAGTATTCCAAATCTTGTTCATTGTTGGCTGTGATATTGATGGAAAATTTAGCTCTTGAAGAGCCTCGTTGATCTCTTTTAACAAAGAACTTGCGGTGTACGTTGATGGCAGCAATCTTAAAGGAGCAGATGTTCCATCTTCTTCAACTTCTCGTGTTTGGTTCGGTGAAAAGTATGAATTATCCATTACAATTTTGTGCAATATTTCTATGGCTGCCACAGTATGTGCACGTGGTTTGCATTTGTTGGTGTTACCATGAATTCCTTTGGCATGTCCTTGTTGGAAATTATGTTGGTAAGTATCGAAGGTGCTTTGAGGAATATTATGTATCTTGTAACATGCTTTCTTACAAATAATATCTCCATTAAACCTCATGTCATTTACTTTCCTAATAGTAGGAGGTAGGCCATGGCCATGGCTCTTTGACATGATTGTGTTGAAAAGGAGTGAATTCAAGACAAATTCCCTAATGTCATTTTTTTTAAAGAGTTTCATACCCCTTCTAGCAGTTGCAATGGCTTTCCTATCCACATGTTGAAGACAATCTTGTTTGCAACATTCATCCACTGCCAAAAGTCAAATTTCTTTCTCTTCATCTCTTTGTATTTGAAAGTTTCCAACTTTTTTTGTAGCCACAACTCGTTTAATCCTTTTATATGGCCTCGTTGCGTGCATAGCAATTGAGTCTGGGTCTTTTTCATTATAAATATCATCATCCCATGTGTTTAAGGGACTTGTGTCCTCTATAAGATCCCATACCGCCATTTCCTTGGGTGCCTCCTTGAAATTTTCACTCACACTTAAAATCTCACCTTCATTGTCCACCAACTTATTTATTGGCCATATAACCAAACAATGTATAGACTTGTCCCCAATCCTACATCTTTCACAATTTCTATCTATGTCTTCCACAAAAACACCAAATTCCTTTTCACCTAACATTTCACCCTCAACCATGTCATCCTCACGGACATTAACTATGATCCCTTTGGCAATGCGCATGCTTGTTCCTGTGCATTCATGTGTAAGAGAAACCTTTTTACATGTGAATGTAAGCCCATCTTGGGGAGTATTTACTGGATGATCTTGACAATGAGGTTCCAAATCTGATTCTGGCCAAATCTCATAAGATCCCAATGCACCCCCTAGTGTATTCTCAAATCCTGTTGGATGTGGCAAAAGAGCATCATGTTTTAACACTTTCTCAATGTTAACCACTATGGATCCCTTTTTCACCATCCTTCCATGCACCTTATGACCAATCTCTGTATTGAATATGGAGCATTCACCCACTTTCAATCCACATTACAAAAGATCTACCCTGTCTCCAATAGAAAATGCAAAAGAGACATTTGCACCTACACAACAAATTAAACAAACTTAGTATTTGCTCAAAAAAAACAAGCAATGTACTATCAAAAACACTTAACATCTGCTTCAAGATTTTAATTTACCTTTGTTATGCCTCAAATATATGATCTTCCATGGATGTAAGTCCCCTTCATCAACACTTCCACAATTAAATGTGGTTCAATGACATCAATTATCAAAACCATAACATATCCTACATTAAGTCTTTGTCCACCATAATGAGTTGTAGTCTCTATAGATTCAACCCTTCCTAGTCCAACAACTTGACCATTAATTAGGAGGTCAACATAGTCTCCTCTTGTCAAAAGTATATTTTCTATTGTAACTCCTCCCAATTTCTGTAACACATTTGAATTGTAGTTTGTAATTATGGTTAAGCCATATGAAGTGTATGTTCAAAAAAGTAATATAGTTGCAATAATTCAAAACAATAGGGTAGCCCTTTTGTATGCCACGAAACATTGTTCCCGTACATCTTGTGCACACTAGCAAAAAGGAATTTACATATAAATTACACAAAATATATATGAAGAGATAACAATAAGGGATCCAAGAATTATTAGAGAATGATAGATATCAACTCCAATAAAACCACCAAATTCCTATTTGACTTTGGACATGGGACTTATATTATTGATGTATGTGTATGAATGTGCTGGAAATCTAACTAGAGTTAACTTCCGTTCTTAAAATGTTGCACGTTGAATGAAAGTTAATGTGTGTTAGTTTTAATAATGTAGTTTTTCATCTAACAAAATCACATTGTCATCAATCACATTACACCATGATGGAAATCTAGTTGTGTTAGTTTTCATAATGTAGTTTTTCATCTAACAAAATCACATTGTCATCAATCACATTACACCATGATGGAAATCTAGCTGTGTTAGTTTTCATAGTGTAGTTTTTCATTTAACAAAATCACACTGTCATCAATCACATTACACCATGATGGAAATCTAACTGTAGTTAGCTTTCATTCATAAAACATTGCATGGTGACTAAAAGCTAATTTGTGTTCGTTTTAATATGGTAGTTTTTTATCTAACACAACCACATTGTTATCAAATACGTTACACCATAATGAAAATATAATGGAGTTAGCTTCCTTATAACAACATGGCATGGTAAGTGAAACCTAACATGCGATTGCTTTCATAAGGAAGTTTTCCATCTAACACAACTACATTGTCATCAATCACATTGTACTATGATGGAAATCTAGCTGGAGTTAGTTTTCGTTCTTAAAACATTGCATGGTTAGTGAAAACTAAAGTGTGTTACTTTTCATAAGATAGTTTTTCATCTAACACAACCACATTGTCATCAATTAGTTTTTCAGCTGACACAACCATATTGTCATCAATTACATAGCACCATGATGGAAATGTAGTTACCATTAACTTTCATTCTTAAAACATTGCACCATGAGTAAAAGGTAATGTGTGTTAGTTTTTCATAATGCAGTTTTAAATCTAACACAACCACGTTGTCATCAATCACATTGCACCATGATGGAAATGTAGTTACCATTAACTTTCATTCTTAAAACATTGCACCATGAGTAAAAGGTAATGTGTGTTAGTTTTTCATAATGCAGTTTTAAATCTAACACAACCACGTTGTCATCAATCACATTGCACCATGATGGAAATGTAGCTGGAGTTGGCTTTCGTTCTTAAAACATTGTACAATGAGTGAAAGCTGATGTGTGTTAGTTTTCATAAGGTAGTTTTCTATCTAAAACAACCACATTGTCATCAAATATATCACACCATGATGGAAATATAGCTGGAGTTATCTTTCATTTTAACAACATGTCATGATCAGAGAAAGCTAATGTGTGTTAGCTTTCATAAGGTAGTTTTTCATTTACCACAACCACATTGTCATCAATCACATTGTACCACAATGGATATCTAGTTGGAATTAGCTTTCGTCCTTAACTCATTACACAGTGAGTGATATCTAATATGTGTTAGCTTTCATAATGTAGTTTTTCATCTAGCACAAGCACATTGTCATCAATCACAATTCACCATGATGGAAATCTAGTTGGAGTTAGCTTTTGTTCTTAAGACATTGCACGATGAGTAAAAGATAATGTGTGTTAGCTGTCATAAATTAGTTTTCCATCTAACACGGTCATATTATCCTCAAATACATTACACCATGATGAAAATCTAGCTGGAGTTAGCTTTCCTTCTAACAACATGGCATGATGAGTGAAAGCTAATGTGTGTTAGTTCATTACACCGTGATGGAAAGCTAGCTGGAGTTGGCTTTTGTTCTTAAAAGATTGCACGGTTGAGTGAAAGTTAATGTGTGTTAGTTTTCGAAATGTAGCTTTCTATCTAAAACAATCACATTGTCATCAAATACATAACATGATGATGAAAATCTAGCTATAATTAGCTTTCCTTTTAACAATGTGTTAGCTTTCATTCTTAAAGAATTGTACGGTGAATGAAAGCTAATGTGCGTTAGCTCATTGCACCAAGATGAAAATCTAGTTAGTGTTAGATTTTGTTTTTAAAACATTGCACGATGAGTGAAAGTTAATGTGTGTTAGAATTCATAAGGTATTTTTCTATCTAAAAGAGTCACATTGTCATCAAATACATAACACTATGACGAAAATCTAGCTGAAGTTAGCTTTAATCCTTAAATCATTGCATGATGATTGAAATCTAATGTGTTAGCTTTCATAATGTAGTTTCCATCTAACACAACCAGGTTGTCATCAATCAAAATGCACCATGATGAAAATCTAGTTGTTTTTAGCTTTCATACATTAGTTTTTCATCTAACACAACCACAATGTCATCAAATACATTACACCATGATGAAAATCTAGTTGGAGTTAGATTTGCTCCTAACAACATAACCTGATTAGTTTTCTATCTAACACAATCACATTGTCACATTGCACCGTGATGGAAATCTAGTTGGAGTTAGATTTCGACCTTAAATCATTGCACGGTGAGTGAAATATAATGAGTGTTTGATTTCATAATGTAGTTTTCCAAATAACACAGTTAAATTGTCATCAATCAAAATGCACTATGTTGAAAATCTTGCTAAAGTTAGCTTTTGTTCTTAAAACGTTGCACGGTGAGTAATAGCTAATGTGCATTAACTTTCGTAAGGTAGTTTTTCATCTAACACAGCCACATTGTCATCAAATACATTACATCATGATGCAAATCTACCTGGAGTTAGCTTTCCTTCTAACAACATGGCACGATGAGTGAAAGCTAATGTGTGTTAGCTTCCATAAGGTAGTTTTTCATCTAACACAACCACATCGTCATCGATCTCATTGCTCCGTGATAGAATTATAGCTGGAGTTACCTTTTGTCCTTAAATCATTGCACGATGAGTTAAACATAATCTGTGTTAGCTTTCATAATGTAGTTTTTCATCTAGCACAATCACATTGTCATCAATCATAATGCACCATGATTAAAATGTAGCTAGAGTTAGCTTTCCTTTTTAAAACATTGCACGATGAGTAAAGCTAATGTATGTTAGCTTGCATTAAGTAGTTTTTCATCTAACACAACCACATTGTCATCAAATACATTACACAATGATGGAAATCTAGTTGGAGTTAGTTTTTATTTTAACAACATGGCATGATGAGTGAAAGTTAATATGTGTTATATTTCATAAGGTAGTTTTCCATGTAACACAACCACATTGTCATCAAACACATTGCACCATGTTGGAAATCTAGCTGGAGTTAACTTTCGTCCTTAAATCATTGCACAGTGAGAGAAATCTAATGTGTGTTAGCATTCATAATGTAGTTTTCCATCTAGCACAACCACATTGTCATCAATCACAATGCACCAAGATGAAAATCTAGCTAGAGTTAGTTCTCCTTCTTAAAACATTGCATGTTGAGTAAACTAATGTATGTTAGCTTTCATAAGGTAGTTTTACATCTAACACAGCCACATTGTTATCACATAAAATACGTTATGATGAAAATCTAGCTAGAGCTAGTTTTCCTTCTAACAACATGGCACTATAAGGGAAAGCTTATGTGTGTTAGCTCATTACACCATGATGGAAATCTAGCTGGAATTAGATTTTTTTTAACATGGCACAATGAGTTATAGCTAATGTGTATTAACTTTCATAAGGTAGTTTTCCATGTAATACAACCCCATTGTCATCAATCACATTGCATTGTGTTAGAAATCTAGTTGAAGTTAGATTTCATCCTTAAATCGTTGCACAGTGAGTGAAATCTAATGTGTGTAAGCTTTCATAGTGTAGTTTTCTATCTAACAAAGTCACATTGTCATAAATCACAATGCACCATGATAAAAATCTAGTTGGGGATAGCTTTTGTTCTTAAAACATTGCAAAGTGAGTAAAGGCTGATGTTTGTTAGCTTTCATAAACTAGTTTTTAATCTAACACTGCCACATTGTCTCATTACACCATGATGAAAATATAGCTGGAGTTATCTTTCAACCTTAAATCGTTGCACAATGAGTGAAATCTAATATGTGTTACATTTCATATTGTATTTTTTCATTTAGCACAACCACATTGTCATCAATCAAAATGCCCCATTTTGGAAATCTAGCTAGAGTTAGTTTTCGTTCTTAAAACATTGCACGATGAGTAATAGCTAATGTGTGTTAGCTTTTGTAAAGTAGTTTTTCATCTAACAAAGCCACATTGTCATCTAATACATTACACCATAATGCAAATCTAGCTGGAGTTAGCTTTCCTTCTAACATGGCATGGTGAGTGAAAGATAATGTGTGTTAGATTTCATAAGGTAGTTTTCCATCTAACACAACACATCGTCATTGATCACATTGCACTGTGATGGAAATCTATATGGAGTTAGCTTTCATCCTTAAATCATTACACAGTGAGTGAAATCTAATGTGTTAGCTTTCATAATGTAGTTTCCATCCAGCACAACCACATTATCATCAATCATAATGCACTGTGATGGAAATCTAGCTAGAGTTAGCTTTCATTCTTAAAACATTGCATGGTCAATAAAACTAACGTATGTTAGCTTTCATAAGGTAATTTTTCATCTAACACAGCTACATTGTTATCAAATACATTACACCATGATGAAAACCTAGTTGGAGTTAGCTTTCCTTCTAACAACATGGCACTATAAGGGAAAGCTTATGTGTGTTAGCTCATTACACCATGATGGAAATCTAGCTGGAGTTAGCTTTCCTTTAAACAACATGGCATAATGAGTGAAAGCTAATATATGTTAGCTTTCATAAGGTAGTTTTCCATGTAACACAACCACATTGTCATCAAGTACATTGCATTGTGTTGGAATTCTAGCTGGAGTTAGCTTTCATCCTTAAATTGTTGCACGGTGAGTGAAATCTAATGTGTGTAAGCTTTCATAGTGTATTTTGTCATCTAGCACAACTACATTATCATCAATCACAATGCACCATGATGGAAATCTAGCTAGAGTTAGCTTTCGCTCTTAAAACATTGCACGGTGAGTAAAGCTAATGTCTATTAGCCTTCATAATGTAGTTTTTCATCTAACATAACCACATTGTCATCAAATACATTACACCATGATGAAAATCTAGTTGGAGTTAGCTTTCCTTCTAACAACATGGCACTATAAAGGAAAGCTTATGTGTGTTAGCTCATTACACCATGATGAAAATCTAGCTGGAGTTAGCTTTCTTTTAACAACATGGCATGATAAGTGAAAGCTAATGTGTATTAGCTTTCAAAAGGTAGTTTTTCATCTAACCACATTGTCACATTGCACCATGATGGAAATCTAGCTGGAGTTAGCTTTCAAAATTAAATATTTACACTGTGAGTGAAATCTAATGTGTGTTAACTTTCATAATGTAGTTTTCTATTTAACACAACCACACTGTCATCAATCAAAATGCACAATTTTGGAAATCTAGCTAGAGTTAGTTTTCGTTCTTAAAACATTGCATGGTGAGTAATGACTAATGTGTGTTAGCTTTTGTAAGGTAGTTTTCTATCTAACATAGCCACATTGTCATCAAATACATTACACCATGATGCAAATATAGCTGGAGTTAGCTTTCCTTCTAACAACATGGCACAATGAGTGAAAGATAATGTGTGTTAGCTTTCATAATATAGTTTTTCATTTAACACAACACATCGTCATTGGTCACATTGCACCGTGATAGAAATCAAGCTGGAGTTAGCTTTCGTCCTTAAATCATTGCACGATGAGTGAAATCTAATGTGTGTTAGATTTTATAATATATCTTTTCATCTAGCACAACCACATTGTCATCAATCACAATGCACAATGATGGAAATCTGGCTAGAGTTAGTTTTCGTTCTTAAAACATTGCAGGGTCAGTAAAGCTAATGTATGTTAGATTTCATAAGGTAGTTTTCCATCTAACACAGCTACATTGTTATCAAATGCATTACACCATGATAAAAATCTAGCTGGAGTTAGATTTCGTTCCTTTCTAAGAGTACATTGTGTCCTCTACTATTACAGCCCAGTTGGATTTGATTTCCTTCCTCATTGTGGTGGTAAGAGGAAATTCAATGATGTAAAGGATTACTCTTTGTACATTATATTGACTTATAAATCTAAGCCTTTTGAAACAGCAACAAAAAAGTATTTACTAGTTTCATCCAACCTCCCCTCCAAGCATATAGGACATTTCCAAATTGAAATATTCATCTCTATGAGAAGAACTAGAAAACCTGCTGGTTATCATTATAATTTTATTTCCTGGAGTCACATAAACAGAACAAAAAGAGACCCAAGCTCCAAAACTTCTCATAAACTTCCATATTGTGCACCTTTATTAAGTTAAATTCCATAGATATATGGAACAAACGCTTTGTTGGATTCCACTTGTGTAATGATTCAAGGATTCAACTTGACTAAAGGATCCAAATGCTACTACAACAATTGTTTCACAATCTACCATGCAAACCTATCCAAACTTTCCATGAGTGCCCCACGCGATTTGAACAATACTCCAAACAAGGCATGAATGGTCACACAGGTAAATCACCCCCTATAGGGCTTTCGTTTCATACACATGAATCCCTAACACACATCAAACCTGGATTTTTTAAGGATTTTATGACTATTGTTTATACTTTTGTCACCTTTTCTAATGAAAAAGGCTATATCAAAATTTTATATTGTTATTCTATGGCACACAATGCACTCAAAACCCCTCCAAATAGTTTGTAAATGAGAAATGAGTTCTCTTACCATCCCTGCTCATGCCCAAAATTAGACTAGAACTTACCAAAGCTAGTTTTATGTTGTTATTCATCACCTTTTAAGATTGAAACATGCCCAAAAATGTATTTCAACCCTTAGATTCATCCCATATTCAAAGGTTATGTCTTGTTACTGCTAATTTATAGTCGAAAATGATCCCCACAAGACAATTGTGAAATCTTTCCTAAAGGATTCCTGGCCAACTTAGCAGTAACCCCCAAGTAAGTATCTTCAACTTTGTCCAATACATATGACGCCTTCTCAACACTGCAGGTTATGGTTTCTTGCGGAGCTAAACTCAAAATTAGACTATATATATGTGTAACTTTTCATTTGAATGGGTTATCCTGAGCACTCATTACCTGCGTAAAAACTTATATAAAACCCAAAGAATCCATGTTTTTTTTGTGGGGGAGGATGTACATATTTTGAAACCTTCTCGTTTTAGGGTTAAATTCCAGGAGAGAGAGGTTGCAAAACAAAAAGAAAGTTTCCCTCTGATGGGTAGGAATGCCCTTAGACCCTTTCCCCCACTTCCATAGCTGACTAGTAAGGCTCTGGATCCATAGCTACGCACTTGGCTACTTGGATTGGTTTATATCCTTGGTTACTTAGCTTGGTTACCACCCTATACTCCCTAAATAAAAACAACCCGTTTAACCAGTCTGCAACTTATTCCAAAATATCAAATTTTCAACATCTTGGTGCTTCAAGATATCAACGTTTTGTGTTTTCTTCTTTGAGAAAGCACCATTTTACTTCATTGCCTCCTATTCACCCTCCTTAAGTGTCTTTCTCTCTTTCATGAAAATGAATAGATAAATGATAATGAATCTAATAACTGCCAACTTTTTTTTACCATCCACCAACTGAAACAAACCCTAATCTTTGGCACTTATAAATCATCTTCTTGCACTTCTTGTCAGCAATTAAAATTTGATTATCACTGAAGGAAAACATTGAACTGTGGGCTTTGATTCATTATCCAACTAACAGAAAATAATTTTTTCTGTGAACCAGGGACATCGTCATAAATAACAACCTCTTACCTCTCATCTGAACTTTCCCACTTCTCAACTCTGCATTTTCTCCACCACTCGAATACAAAATTAGAGTTGGATTTGTCCTCAACAGAATCAATATACCAATCTTTCTAATTAGTAAAATGTTGTGAGAAAATTGAATTGAGGATAACACTCCTACACTCCACCACCTGTCCTAGGCTGAATTGACAGCTAATCAGCTAGTTGTTGGAACGACCTTTTAGTTATTACACAACTGTTGACGAAGTCCAGTTGTTTGACAAACTCACATCTTATCCTTTTATTTAAAATTACATGCTTATTTTGTGATAAAAGTTTGGTGACAGTTGGCATACTTCTTTAGTGATTGCGGGTGTGCCAATGGGATGCTGGTTAGCGTCTCTTGGTACAATTTCTCATGTCAATAGCTCTCCTGGATTTACCCAACCAAGTGTTCCTGCTTGTCATTTTTCAAGATTTCCAACCAAGAAATTTAAAGTATTCTTGTATGATATATGTTTTCTCCCCAAGATATTTTACTCTTTAGGTCCATCCTTTGGAGGAATTTGTATTAGATCACTATGGATCAAAATTTCAGTAGATAGTTGAAGTTTATGCCCACACTCCTCAGAGATCATTTACCAGTAATGCTAGGCTTTCTGGTAAGTAGCTCATTTTTTTGATGAATTTGTACCCAACCTCCATAGTTTACCCTCAGCCTTATGTTGAGGCCTGGAAATTCACAGGCGGCAACAGTAAGGGATTCTCCCCAATCAGCGTTCCCAACTAGCCCGCTGACTGTTTGGTATAGGGAATCCGTTCGGTTTACGGTCCGGCTGCCGTAGGTCAAAGTAACAACAAGGGTCTACCGGTTGCGGCCCGGTCCACCGGAATTTGTATTTTGACTTAATATGCAATGCATATGCCTATCTAAACCATGCAGGGTGATAAGGATGCCGGGAACCACACAATGTGCTGCGTAGGTTCTTACCTCTCGTCTTACGCTCACAACA
>LPNX010316837.1:21924-45156 GCA_001517045.1 Pseudotsuga menziesii | reverse complement strand
GAACCCAGCCGTACACCTCAAAATCTGTGCCTAAAATTTGCAGACCGTACAGCAATAAAACACCAGCCGTACCTCCTCGAAAACTGTGCAGAATTAATGCAGCCGTACCTCGATTTCTGTGCAGCAATTAATGAAGGCCGTACCTCGATTTTTGTGCAGCATTAATGAAGGCCGTACCACGATTTCCTGAGCATTAAATGCAGACTGTACGGTGCATTAAATGCAGACCGTACTCTTCCTCGATTCCTGTGCAATAGTACCAGCAATAAATGAAGGTAGAAGCTCCTCGATTTCTGTGCATTAAATGCTCTCTCTTCTGGAAAAATCGTACCCTTGCTCAGCTCTCTCTTTTTCTCTCCCAGCGCTCTTCTTCTCTCCTGAAAATGAAAAGTGAAGAACCCTTTTGCCTCCCTCATGCTTTTTGTTTGACCTAAGTGGGCATCTTAATCCAACGGTGGAAAAAGAATCAATCCAATGGATGAGATTGAGTGTGAGTAAAAACCCCTTTTATTTAATTCTCATAAATAAAATTACTCACCCACTTAAATTTATCAAAAAGTGACTTTATTGTTATAAAGTCTCATTAAGTGACATTTAATGTGAGGGTCACCTTTTTCCCTCTTTAAGTGACTTAGGCAAAATAAAGTCACCTAGGAAACATCTGCCTAGGTACAAAAACTAACAATTAGGTCAAAGGTTAGAGTTTTCGCAGTTGAAAGTTATAAAAGGAAGATAAAGTGAAAGGAGACTTAAAGTGAAAGGAGACTTACTTTTGATGATTATTATTTTGGAGCTCTTGAATAGCAACACAGCAGTTGGGGTTGGAGACGGCGTCTTCAGCTAGCAGGGTTTCGGCAGTGAGATATCTGCCCTAGTCTCATTCAAGGTAAGCCATACAGGTTCACCATTTGCTCTTCCATTTATTCATAGTTATCCAGTATACGGCAGAGATTGTTGCAGGGGCACGTGTGTAGCCGTAAGGGGTTTTCAGCTGGAAAGCCCTAATCATTCGCTGGGTCTTCAAATCTCAGTTTACCTTCGAAACCCAGGCACCATTCTCATCATCGGCATCTTACTCCAGTACCCGGTGATTATCAGATCCGATCGTGCTCATCCTGAGCAGTTATCAACCATTTCAGGATCAGGAGGGCGTGAGCAACTGCACCTCTAGAACAATTCGCTAGCCTGCCTAGAGACCTCCGAATTTCCGCATGTGCCAGGCATTCTCTCCGGCATGGGAAGTCTATCAGTCCTGCAAATCAGCAGCTTCATTGGACACCTCTTTCATTGAAAACGTCACCTTAGCTGATACGGGGTTCGTGCTGCTGGGGTATCACCGGAAGCAGAAGATACCAGTTCATCTCCGATTCAACTCTTGATGCATACATACTCTCTCAGGAGCAGTCCAGCCAGCTTATCAATGGTAAGTGTTCATTCTATCCTACAAACCCTAGCCCTAATATTTGCTATAAAATAGGAAATTTTGCATGGCAGTTTGCATGCCCAGTTGTATCCGCATATTTGCATAGAATTAGAAAATATCGAGATTTGGGATATTACAGTGGTATCAGAGCTATCTTCTTGGCCAGCTGTGGGCTTAAGAAATGAGAAATAGATGAATACAGAAGGAGACCCTTTTGTAACCTATAGGAGAAGAAGGAGTAGATACACAGGGGAATTTGAGGATATCCAACTAGAAGATATCAGCTCAGACATGGAACAAACCGATATACACTCTGATAAGGGAAAAGGAACGGAAGAAGAGGAGGACAGGATGGAGTTTAGCAACTTAGTATCTGCATTGGAAGATTTAGCCAAAGGGTAGAAAGATGTACTCAATGCAATCAATAGATTATCTGCGAAACCAGACATAAGTATCAACAGTACACCTCCCTCACCGGTAGATCGAGGATCTACGAGCAACAGTGGAAAGGTTGTGTACACTAATATACAGAATACACCGCACATATATAGCAGACCTTTCAATAGGCCTACCATGCCTCACTTCTTGGCAGATATAGTAGGTGGCCCAGTCATGCAGGTAGAACCAAAGAACCTTTTGGGGCTTATTTGCAGGAATACAGGGACTTAGGGGATGAGTTTCATACTGCTATGTCTTTTTCAGATTTTTGCAACATGAAGAGTAGGAACAAGCCCAGGAACTTCAACAAGGGATTCAATCACAACTATGAGTTGCATAAGACCTTGAGCAGGTTGACCATCCCAAACTTTGATGAGACTAGCGGAGGTTTAGCGAGGATATGGATTCAAAAGTTGGATATCTTTTTCCAACTCAATCCCATGACAGAGACAGATGCCATTAAATTGGCTACACTCCACCTGGACGAAGAGGCTCACGAGTGGTGGTACCATGGATTGGTGACATTGGGTCACAACACCATACACTCCTACGGTGAGTTCACTCAGAAGCTCATGGAGCGGTTTGACAGGAAGGATCTAGAGATACATCTTAGAGAGTTGGCTCAACTCAAACAGACAGGTAGTGCAGAAGCCTTCATCTCAGAATTCCAGAGGATAGCGATCATGGTAGCAGATGTGTCAGAGAGCAGGTTGACTATGTTATTCACTGAGGCCCTAACAGAGCCACTACGGGGATGGGTGGAAGCCTACAAACCCCCCACTCTGCAGGATGCCATTAGCAGAGCCAGAGATCTACAGGATTCAGTCCCAAAGAACAGGTTCCCGTTCAAAACCAACTTTCCTGTTAGGGACAAGGACAAGAAACCTTTCCAACAGGATGTTCCCAAGAAAACATGGTTAGACGAGGACACTAGAAAAGACTTGAGGAGGAAGAAACTATGTTTCACTTGTCAGGAACTATGTGTACCAGGACACAGGTGTGCAGGGAAGGCGAAGGCTCACTACGTCGAAGTATATTCGGACAGTGATGAGGATGACTATGAGAAGGAAGCCACAAAAAAACTACGGGCAGCTGAGGAAGAATCACACCAGGGTGATACACCAAAGGGAGTCATTGCTACATTATCTGGAGTGCCAAGATTCCATACTCTCAGGGTTAGAGGAGTAGTACAGGGTCACAGAGTAGGAGTATTGATTGATGGGGGAGCAACCCACAATTTCATTGACTCCGCTTGGGTAGCCAAGAGAGGTATTCAGAATGAGAATTTCGAAGGATTCACTGTAGCAGTAGCCGAAAACTCCAGCATGGAGTGCAACTACTGGATCCCAAAATTGAATGTCACATTAGGTAACTATCAGATGACAGATTCATTCTATGTAGTAGATGTATCAGATACTCATGTAGTATTGGGTGTTCAGTGGCTTTATTCCATAGGGAAATACACTACAGACTACCAAGCAATGGAAATGGAATTCCAGGGGCCAGATGGCAAACGGGTAGTTTTGAGGGGCATGAACACTTATCCCCCAAAACCGGTCTCGTCACAGAGAATGGAGGCAGTACTCCGACAGGATGATATAGAATGGGCTGCAGAATGTTTTGTCACCTTTAGGAAACCCCCAGAAACCAGCACACAACACCCAAGTGACATTTAGGCCTTGCGACAAAAGCATGAAAAGGTTTTTCGGGACCTTCCATCAGGTAGACCGCCAGACCGAGGCTTTGAACACATTATTGAGCTAGAGAAGGGGACACAAGCAGTCATCACCACTCCTTACCGGCATCCCAAAAGATACAAGGATGAGATCGAGAAAACAATCAAAGAATTACTGGAGCTTGGATATATTTGGCCTAGTTCTAGCCCTTTCACATCCTCAGTAGTCTTGGTCAAGAAGAAGGATGGTACACTGTGAATGTGCATCGACTATCAAGCACTCAACAAAAAGACCATTAAGAACAGGTATCCCATCCCTAGAATTGATGAACTCATGGATGAACTTCGGGGAGCCAAATACTTCTCCAAGATTGATCTTCGCTCGGGGTACCATCAGATCAGAGTAAGGGACCAAGACATCTCCAAAACAACTTTTCACTGTCACTATGGTCACTATGAGTTTTGGTCATGCCCTTTGGACTTACCAATGCTCCAGCCACTTTCCAATCATGCATGGACCATACCTTCAGAGTTCAACTACGTAAGTTTTTGCTAGTATTCTTTGATGACATCCTGATTTACGGCAAAACCTGGGAAGAGCATCTGAAACACCTGGACGAAGTACTGAGCATTCTAGAAGAACACTCGCTTTACACGAAGATGTCCAAGTGTGAATTTGGCATGAAGGAAATGCTGTACTTAGGACACATAATCAATGAGGAAGAAGTACAGGTTGACATGGAGAAAATCCGAGCTATCAGAGATTGGCCCGCGCCAAAAACAGTGCCAGAATTGAGATGTTTCTTAGGTCTGTGCACTTCTTACTGACGGTACGTTAAGGGATTCTCCCAATTTGCAGCACCCCTCATGGATCTCACAAAGAAGGGAGCATTCACCTAGATAGACTTAGCACATAAAACTTTCAAGGAGATGAAAGTTATTATGAGTTCCTGTCCAGTTTTAGCATTACCAGACTTCTCACAACCCTTTGTAGTAGAATGTGATGCCTCAGGGGAAGGGTTAGGAGTAGTATTGATGCAAAATCATCACACTATTACATTTGAGAGCTGTAAACTGTAGAACTACGAGCGCCACTACTCCATATATGACAAAGAGATGCTAGCCATCTTACATGCTCTCACGAAATTCAAACAGTACCTGGTGGGCAGTAAGTTCAAAATCAAAACAGATCATAACAGCCTCAAGTATTTCCTGGAGCAGAAGGAACTGAATGAGCGCCAGCAGAAATGGGTCAGCAAAGTACAAGCCTACGATTTCGAGATCGAGTATGTAAAAGGTAAGAATAGTGTAGTAGCTGATGCATTATCTAGGCATCCCGCCTCACTATCTCTTAGGAGTATATCCACAGATTGGAGGGCACTTCTCTTAGTAGAATACTCCAAAAATAGATTCGCTTGTGAATTATTGGATGGACAAATTCAGGATGACAGGTACAGGATTGTTGATGACATCATCTATTACAAGAATAGGATATACCTCTTCCCAGAATCCACGTTGAGGAAAAATATCATACAGGCAGCACATGACTCTCCATTATCAGGACACCAGGATTTCTTGAAGACCTACAGACAGATCCAAGAGAGGTTCTCATGGAAGGGCCTCAAAGGAGAAGTTATGCAGCACGTACAGAAACGTAGCATCTGTCAACATAACAAGATTGAGAACATCCATCCAGCAGGGTTGCTTCAGCCACTACCAATTCCAGAACAAAAGTGGGAAAGCGTCTCCATGGACTTCATTATAGGATTGCCCAAGGTCCAAGGGGGGGATTGTTTATATGTAGTAGCTGACAGTCTGACCAAGTTTGCACATTTATTTTCTATATCATCAGATTACTCTGCAGCTCAAGTAGTTGAGTTATTCTTTAGGGAGGTCTTCAAGTTACATGGGTTACCTAAGACCATTGTCAGTGATCGGGATAGCAGATTCATAGGTGCCTTATGGCAAGAACTATTCAGATTAGTGGGGACAGAACTGGCTACCAGCACGAGTTATCGTCCCCAGAGCGATGGACAAATTGAAATAGTCAACAAATGGATTGAAGGATATCTGAGGAACTACGTAACAGGGCAGCAACGAACTTGGATCAAATGGCTACACTTAGGGGAGTACTGCTACAATACTACCTATCACATGTCTATTAGGATGACACCTTTTAAGGCATTATATGGCTACGAGGCCTTGGACTATGCAAATTTGGCATTTGGAGATAGTACGACTCCTAAGGCAAAGGATTGGATACAGGACAATCAAGATATTCTTAAAATCTTGAAGGAAAACTTACAGACAGCCCAGAATCAGCAAAAGTTATATGCAGACAAACACAGGATTGAGCGGAGCTTGAGGTAGGGGATTTGGTATACGTAAGGCTCCAACCTTACAGACAGTCTTTGCTTAAGAAGAAAGGAGCAGAAAAGTTAAAGCCTCGCTTCTATTGACCCTATAGAATAATTAGGAAGGTGGGAGAGGTGGCATATGAACTAGAACTACCACAGGAAAGCAAAATTCACAATGTGTTCCATGTGTCCAACTTGAAAAGGACCCTTGGGCAACACATTGCTCCATCAACAGAATTACCTCCTTTAGATGATGAAGGGCTACTGATACTGATTCCTGAACGGATCATACAGACTAGAGAAAGAAAACTCAGGAACAGGATAAATAGGGAATACTTGGTTCAGTGGAAAGAACTACCGCCAGAGGATGCCACATGGGAAGGTGAACAGGTATTGCAACATCCCAGTTTGCAGTTGCTTGAGGACAAGCAATCTCAAGCGGGGAGGACTGTAATGTCCTCATCTGATTAGGCATTGAGGACCAAAACCGCTAACCTATGTGATTCCTGTGGGTTCGAGCGATTACTGACAGTTAGGGAATCATCTAAGGACTGATGCCATCTATAGAAAATCTAGGGCATCAATATGTTATCACCATTAGGTCAAGAAGGGCCACCAGGGCCAAAGGCCACCATCATGCATGCCATCTAAGCATTATTTAATGATGCATGCACCCATTTAAGTCTCCATGCGCATGCATGCAAGTCAACTGCAAATTAGAAATTAAAGTGACCTAATTAGGTCAAAGGTTAGGGTTTTCGCAGTTGAAAGTTATAAAAGGAAGATAAAGTGAAAGGAGACTTACTTTTGATGATTACTATTTTGGAGCTCTTGAATACCAGCACAGCGTGCAGCACAACAGTTGGGGTTGGAGACGACATCTTCAGCTAGTGGGGTTTCGGCAGTGAGATATCTGCCCTAGTCTCATTCAAGGTAAGCCATACATGTTCACCATTTGCTCTTCCATTTATTCATAGTTATCCAGTATACGGCAGAGATTGTTGCAGGGGCACGTGTGTAGCCGTAAGGGGTTTTCAGCTGGAAAGCCCTAATCATTCGCTGGGTCTTCAGATCTCAGTTTACCTTCGAAACCCAAGCACCATTCTCATCATCGGCATCTTACTCCAGTACCCGGTGATTATCAGATCCGATCGTGCTCATCCTGAGCAATTATCAGCCATTTCGGGATCAGGAGGGTGTGAGCAGCTGCACCTCTAGAACAATTCGCTAGCTTGCCTAAAGACCTCCAAATTTCTGCATGTGCCAGGCATTCTCTCCGGCACGGGAAGGCTATCAGTCCTGCAAATCAGCAGCTTCATCGGACACCTCCTTCACTGAAAAGTCACCCTTAGCTGGTACGGGGTTTGTGCTGCTGGGGTATCACTGGAAGTAGAAGATACCAATTCAGCTCTTGATGCATGCATACTCTCTCAGGAGCAATCCAACCAGCTTATCAGTGGTAAGTGTTCATTCTATCCTACAAACCCTAGCCCTAATTTTTGCTATAAAATAGGAAATTTTGCATGGCAGTTCACATGCCCGGTTGTATCCGCATATTTGCATAGAATTAGAAAATATCGGGATTTAGGATATTACAGGGTGTTTATTCAATTGATCAAACCTGGGACCCTGGGGGTTTAGATAGAATAATGGAAATATCCAAGGTAAGGTCAAATCAAAGAATTAGGGGTTACAACACACTTTCTCGAATGATAGATTCAACAATAAGAAGACATCCAAGCAAAAACTAGAAACACAAGACACTCAGGAAAAAGACTAATAGGGCAAGATGGGTGCTTTCTCCTAGGGATCAGTGCTGCTTTAGGATGGGCAAATGGAGTCCAATGATAACGCCTATATGGGAGAGGAGGATTTTGTTGAGGGCCAACAAAACGCAACTTCCCAAATTTGCATATTCTAAGTGCAAAATGCTCCAATGATTTTTCCTACTTACTACGGGTGGTTTTTTAGTAATGTGTGTGATGTGCAATGCATGAAAATTGAAACATAGAGAAATAAGTTGAGAGACTTACTTGGAACCCGTAGATGCCCTCCTAGATGATGAAAAATGCTTCCTCATAGATCAAATGAGAGATTCGGACACGGTCTTGGTGAAAATATGCTTTGCTCAGTGATCCTAGCGCCCCCTTCTACCTGCCACACCAAGGAAATAAATTAGAAATGACAAATAAACCAGTATTTGCAAATAAAGAAGATACAGGAATGCAAAATCATGAAGAACTAAACCACTCCCTGATAACCCAACCCGAAGTACGACAACAGGGTGAGTCCCCCCACCAATGTGCCTCCTTGAATTCGCCTCCTTCACCTGCAAATCAAACTAGGGACCAAAGTATACAAGAACTATGTCGGAATAACTCAATGCAAGAGATAAGCAATTTCAATCATCATCACATTCATCTATCTATGGAGACACAAGTGTTGAATCCCAGAATAATCTCTTTATTAGAAGTTCCAATGCTAGAGCTCATGGTTTACAATGGGGGGGGGTCTGGTCTTTATATAGCTTTTGAGAGACACAAACCCTAACTTACTTTTACATCCGACGGTTGAGATTATAATATCATCAATGGTGGAGATCAACTTTACATGGATCAATTTGACTAGATCAATGGGGGCGAACTTTTTTCCCAATGACACCTTGTCTAAGTCAAAACACAAGATAACATAAGATATAACCATGATAATACATCAACGGGGGTCACTAAGGGATTAATTCTCCCTAGGCCCCATTACAACCTCAAATCATAAGATATAACAATGTGATACATCATATAGCCAAAGTGAGGGGCGCCCCTTGGGTGACGTCCTCACTAGCTGAGCCAAATAAATAATCCCATACCAAATGCTGACTGAAACTGATGAAGAAGTGTCCAAAGAGCCATTATACACTGTGGATAAATTTCCTACCATTTCCTTGACTACCCAAGACAAATTGATTTTCCCAGTGATTTCCTAGTTCATTTTTTGATGGTACAACCTCTGAAAATCATAAAAATCATCATATCTTCCTTCAGGCTGAGAATTGGGGCAAACTGATAGCACCAGAGTATCTAGAGACATAGAAAAATAATACAAGTGACTATTCATCCCCTGGAACTATTATCACATATACATTCTGCAGCTGGGCAACCATGATGTAGCATACATACTTGTCTCTTATTCTATTCCGGGCTATTTTTCACATGGGGTATTAGCATAGATCTTTACAACTTCAACCATCCCAAAGCCTTGTTCATCATATTTTCCTAGCCAGGACTAAGATTCAGGAGTCCATTGAGATGCTTTTTGTGATGATCTAGTTCATTGTAGCAGAGCACAAGATCAGAGTTGGTACACACAGTTATAGAGGGGCTTATCAATTGGAGACTGGTATATTTGGTAAGATCAGGTATATACTTCCTTTGTTTGATTTTGCTCTATGATGTATTTCAAACACCTTTACTTGTCAGGTTAGGATGATTATGTTGACCTATGCTTATATCTATTGTTGCTTTAACTTGTGTTATGACTAATCAAAGGACTTGATGTGAAGGTTGTTGCTCATGCCATGCTTGTACAAATACTAAACCTTAGTGCTAGGTTGGTTCCATTTATCACTTGCCCCCGTCCCTCCAGTTTCATCCATTGTAAAGTTATCATGTGACTTAGAATTTTTGAGCCTTGTGAGATTGAAGATCTTTTCCCCATTTTGACCTCTATGCATGATGGATCCCATGTTGTTTTGTGTCTCGGCTTTGAGTTGTGCAACAAAACTTGCTGAATCCTTGATCCTTCTGGGCCAAGAGAACCCGTTGGTGTTGGTTCCTGAGCTTAGGCAAGTTGGGTTTTGAAGCCTTGACCTCTCTGGTCAGTTGCCCCCGATGTTTGGTCTTGAATGTGGATATTCCCCCTAGTTGCCCGAGAAGTCGTTAGCTAAAACCTGAAGCAATAGGTCTACCATCATTACATGCATTATGAGCTGTATGTTATATGTTATGAAATGCAAGACTACAAATGAAATTGCAAACTGTTTCTTTAGACACAAATAAAAAACGCTATAAAGTGAAATTGTTAAAGGCCCAAATAAAACAGTGGATAAACAAATGCTAAATCTAAAGACTGCTGGTCATCTGATTGAAATGTAATGATTAATTCCTCATGGAACCTACGGGTTTTGATGTGAGATGGAGTAAGGGACAACTAATTCTAAGTGTCCCCTAGGATCTCTTCACTACAGTTTCTTGTGTACTCAATGCAAGGGTCCTAGAAAAGTTCCTCACGGAGCTTGATTCTTAGCTTGGATGTGAGTCGTACACATGTTGTTAAGGTTGAATGGGCCGCTCATCCACTTATGAGACACCACCATTCCCTATTGTTCAATCTATCATGCATATGTCACTTTGGTTGTGTGTACCTATCATTATTTGGATAAATCACAAAGTCAAAGTCAGTCAAAAGTCATTTCCCTTTGCCTCAGCATTGTTGTCCATCCTTACCCAACAGTAGCACATTCTTTACCCTTTGTAAGTATGGCATGGACAAGCAGATTTCTAGAAAAGTTCCAAGACTCTTCAGAAGCACAGGTATATCTTGTTATTATTATTATTATTTGTCACCATGATTATGAATAACTGATTCAAGCTTGGTTTTGATATACATTATTGGAGCATTTCTTACCCTGGATGTTTACAGGATCATATTGATACAGTTTCTCAACTTCAGTTTTGGTACTTTGACTTGGTCAACCCAATTTGACCAAGTCAAGCACAGTTCCCAAGGCAGTGACTCAAAATACAACTTGGTCTATATTTGTTCTAGAAATGCTCAAGACCAATACTGCGGTTTTAGTTTTGAGAGTTTGGCCCCGATTCTCCTGATAAGTGATTATTATCACTTAATTATTGGCCAAATGATCAAATTTTATTCCAGATGGCAGTATGATTGGTTCTCCTAGAGCAGAGCAATGTTCCAGGGGGTATGAGAAATCATTTATACCATTCTTCTATGTCTCTAGATCATCCAGAGTAGTCAGTTTTCCCCAGTTTCACCCTGGACAGAGTTATGGTGGATTTATCATTTTCCAGAGATTGTACCAGCAAAAATGAACTAGAGAAATCACTAAAAAAATCGACTTGGCCTCCTGGGTCAAGGAAATAGCTTGGAATTTTGACAGATGATGTGTCTTAGCATACCGGACAGTCCTCCAGCAATTTTCAGTCAGCAGTTGTCCAGATTATTTTTATCTTGGCTCAACCAGTGAGGAAAGCCTCCTAAGCCCCCCCTACCCCCCCTTTACTTGGCTAATGATGTATTGTATTGTTATATCATAAGATTTGAAGTTATAAAGGCGCCTAGGGTGAATTAAGCCCCTAGTGACCCCCTCCTATGTATTATCATGTCATATCTTATGCTATATTGTAACTTTCACATAGGATATGCGTCCTTGAGTAAAGTGCACCCCCTCTTTGACTTGGTCACTTGATCCATGTAGTGATCTATGTATTGATGATCTCCACTGTTGATGATGTTTTAATCTCAAACGTTGGATGTAAAAGTGAGTTAGGGTTTACGTATCTCTCAAAGTATTTAAGAGAGGTGACCCCCCCCACATTGTATTCAGGAGCTTTGGCACCAGAATTTGAATAAAGAGATTTTTGTCTGGGATTACACTTCTGTGTATCTTGTGAAAGATTTGATGATCTGATGATTGGAATTGCTACTCTTCTACAATGATTTTTATTCGGTATCCATCTTGTATATTTTCCTTTCCCCACTTCATCAGCAGGAAAGGAGGCGCGCTAGGAGAGAGAGAGAGGGCGTTTTTGTGGGGGAACTCACCATCGTCCCGGCTCTTACGTGTTCGGTTCAGGGAGTATCTCTTTCTTTATGATTTTTTACTTCTTATCTTTTCTGTATTCTGCAGATCTCGTTCGTTTGCCTTATCATTTGGTTTTCACTGATCTGGCAAGTTGAAGGAGCGTTAGGGTGACTGGCTGTGGCTCAACTACAACAAGATATTCTTCGAAAAGCCTCATTTAGATGGGAAAGTGGCATTCTTCATCATTTCTGAAGTCATCTACAAGATCCAGGTACGTCTCGCAGGTAATTTCTCCTCCTTTTATTTTCTGCATGCATTGCCCATCATTTCCATAACTATAAAACCCTTATTCCGTGGATCTGTAGGTTCTGATTTGCGGCGAGCTATAAAACTTAAAACCCACCTTGGAATAAACATAAAACCCCTAAGTTTAAATTTTCATCATCATCGGACTCCATTTGCCCATCCTAAGCACTTGCCTGCTTCTTAGGGGAAAACGCCCTCCTTGGGAGGAGTGGGTATTTCAGAAACCGTAAACTGGGTATTGTTGGTTTTTCTTTCATTTTCCTAATCTTACATCCAACAATCAGTTTGAGTGTCCAATTTCATTAAATTTCATCGTTTTATTCTAGATCCCAATTTTCTGCATAAAACCCTAAAGTAAAATTGGGGTTTTTCACCTGGATGCTCGAAATCTCTTGGTAATTGTTCTAAACTCTAATTAACCATTCTACTAAGAGATTACACCAAGTTTCACTCGGTCATCTATTCATTTTCCTTATTTTAGGGTTATCTTGGTCATAGGGATGCCCCTTGGGCTCTGTATTTTCACTGGGTCTGAAGTGCCGATATCCTTGACTAGCGTGACTTCTGAGTTCTTTCAGAGGTCTTGGATATTGTAGGTCACAACTTTAGTTTCCTTTCCTCTACCATGTTGAATAGGATTACCTTACGAGGCAACTACAAGATTCGTGATAAAATGAACATTGTGGTGCTCTAGGAGAACCAAAATCACTGCAATAATAATATAACCTGACCAATAATAAAGTGATAATAATCATTGATCATGCAATCTGAGGCCAAAATATGAAAACTGAAACCGCAGTATTGGTCCTGGGCATGTCTAGAGTAAATATAAGCATTGTTGTTTTTTGAGCCATTGCATTGGGAACCGCGTTTGACTTGGTCAATAGGGTTGACCAGGTCAAACTACCCAAATTGTAGGTGAGATGTTGAACTAAAATGAACTTGTATGCATCCAAGGTAAGAACTGCTCCAAAATGTATATTAAAACCCAACTTTAATCATGCTATTCATAATCATGGTGATAATAAAAATAATAATAGCAACAACCAATAAGATATACCTGTGTCTTTGAAGAATCATTGAATCTTCTAGAAGTCTCTTTTGTATGCCATACTTACAAAGCTTAAACAATTTGCTAGTGCTAGGTGAGGATGGAAAACAAGGCTAAGTAATGGGTGATGACCTCTTGTTGGTTTTGACAATGTGATCTCTCCAAATGATGACAAATACACTCAACCAAAATGACATATGCATGACAGATAGCAATAGGGGATGGTGGTGTCTCACAAATGGATAAAGTACTTGGTCTTGTTTCCTTCAGACTCTAGCAAGTTTCCTCTTTCGTCAATTTGGAACACTGGTCAACCTTCAAAGGTAGGTGTCCTGGTAAGCCTTCTGGGCTCCAGTAAATGACAAAGACATAACCTTTACAGGTTAGTCTCACCCTATTTCCCTATAGGGGCAAATGAACCGAGCACTATACAAGGAATGAGTGCTCATCCTTTGATCATTGACCTTTTCAATAACTTTTAATTTCACATAAGATAGTAGCCATCCTACAAAGGCAGGTGCCCTGGAAATCCTTCTGGGCTCCAGTAAATGACCAAGGCCTAGCCTCGCTGCCAGCGAGCATCCATAGCCTCGACAGGTTTGCCTCTCCTTGTTGCCCCTGTGGAGGGAAAATGAACCTAACATTATATAAGGAATGAGTGCTCATCCTTTGGCCACTGAATAATTTTTTAACATTCATAGTTTGCATCATTTAAATATAACGTCTGTGCGTTTCGATGCTTTAGTGTCTAAAGACATTGTTGGGTGGAGCAATTGTTTTGAGGACTAAAGGAAAACTATCTGGTGAACTTAGCCACACTGGCCAAGCCACATACTTCATAGCCAGAGACACAAAACAACATGGAGTCTATCATGCACAGGGGTCAATATGGGGAAAAGATCTTCAATCTCACAAGTCTCAATCAACCAAGGTCATGGGAGAAAAACAATTACGGATGGGAACAAATGATACATGGAACCAATGTAGCACTAAGGTTTAAAATTTGTGTAAAGCATGGCAGAAACAACAGTCTTCAACATTAGACTCTTTGATCGTTCACATCACAGGTTTAAGCATTAGTATATATGTAATTTAAGCATAGGTCACCATGATCATCCTAACATGACAAGCCTAGGTTTTTAACATACATCAAAGAGCAAAAACCAACCAAGGAGCCATATACATGATCTCACCATATACCTGTCTCCATCTGATCTGCCCCTCTGTAATTGTGTACCACATCTGCTACTCTACTCAAATGAACTAGGTCATCACTGAAATCCTCTCAATGGACAACTAAGTCTCAGTCTTGGCAAGGAAATACTACTAAACAAGGCTCTGAAATGGCCAAGGCTGTAATAATCCATGCTAGAACCCCATCTGAATGAATAGCTCGGAAAAATAAAGGGATAAATCTATATATTGCATCATGGTAGCCCGACTGCAATATATTTGAGATAACAAGAACTAAAGACTGAAACAAGATTACTGTAATAGAAAATTAAAACACAACAACATATGAATTATACAACACCAGATGAGTAAATGAACTTATAGAAATAAAATATACGATACAAGTAAAAGGCCAGTGCTGAAATGGAGTCACAAGATTGTAATGTTGTTGTAATTGTTGATGAAATTGTCATTGATGCCAACATGGTCTTGATGTCATTGATGCTACCACCTTGCTGAAGATGTTGAAGAAGCCCAGCTGAGGTTGATAAAGACCCACAAGTTGGTCATGAAGCCCCCATGCACTTAGATGCGTCATTGGATGTTTCTGGAGCCCCACTGCTTGCACTTGATGTAGATCTTGATGAAATTGTATCCTTGAAGATGTCGGCTTCAAATGAGGTCATGTCGGCTCAGCATGAGGCTATGTCAGCTCAATATTAAAATAAAAAAATGTGTGAAGTCGGCCGTCGGCTCAATATTAAAATAAAAATGTGTGAAGTCGGCCCAGATCATTTTTATGTCGGCCCAGAAATAAAATGATAGAAAAAATAGCAAGTCGGCCCTAAAATTATGGAGGAATTTAATATAAATAACCTCTCAATTCTTCATTTTTAGGGTGTGAATTTAGTAGAGCTCTGCGATTTTATGTCTGAGGCAGCCGCAGGAAATTTTTGGGACACTTTGGACAGCTCGCTGACTGAGGTAGAGATGGATTACTGAGGCAGCATCCGAATTTTATTCTTGGGGTTTTATGACAGTCCCGAGCCATCTACAGTGAACATACAGTCCGAATTTGCAGTGATGGTTGCTGCTGCTTTTATGAGTATGAACCTGAATTCTTAAAGTCTTTACACAGTCTGAATTTCCAAGTTTGGAGTGACTGAGGCAGCCTTACCTGATTCTTCACGGAGATATTTCTTTGGGGTCAAAACACAATCAAACAGTCCTGAATTTTGTAAGCCCTAAACTCAGTCCAAGCTTGACCCTGGTACAAGATTGATGTGCTCCAAAGTTGACAAAGTTTGCAAGCATTCTCAGTCCAGTTTTGGCATGATTTGAACTTCTTCCCACCATATACTGGTTTTGATTTGTGTGGGAGGTTTTGCTCAGCATAACAATGATGACAGCCCTTTGAAGAATGTGCAGTGCTAGAGTCTAAGCTGAATACACAGTCTGAGTTTTTGCAGCAGCAGAAATTGAGGTTTCACCACGTTACACAGCCTGGTTGACTGGGACACACAGTCTAAAAATTTGATAAGGTTGAAGTATGTTACAGCGTTCTAGTGTTGAGGTCTTCCACAGCATGATCAAAGTTTAATGATAAGATTTTGGTTTGGGGATAAATGCATCCAACTATGAGAAGAAAGAAAGCTCGGTGACTGATGTGGGAAGCTCGCTGCCCTAGGAGGTGCATTAACTGTGCAGCAGGATTGTGCCCTAATTCTCAGTGGAGATTTGCAGCAGTATACAGTCACCTTTCTTCAGCAGTCTAAACGGTCCTATTTTTGCAGCAGCTGAGGATAAACCATAGTCCAAGTTTGCTTGAACACAAGTGCATAGGTTAAAAGACAAGCTAGCAGACAATCAGCCTGAGGTTCACAAACAGTCGGAACTTGATTGGAGTTTTCCATAGAAATCTTTTGGTCAAAAAGTCCGAGTTCTCAACAGAAGTATTCTTCAGGACAGTCCATTTTCTTTTAGCAGTGGATGATGCTCACTTAGGTGGCAGCTTGATACACAAAGTTTGACATGGACTGCTGAGGTAAGATCACTGTACATGAAAGCTCTAATGCACAGGTCAAGGTAAACATTTGATTGAAGCAGAAGTTATATATTCAATACTTTGCTAGTTCAAGCTTGATCATTTGAGATGAAGAATTCCGGAGTGAGTTAAAACATTATCTCTGGTTCTTGGGTAGACTGAGAATGATAGGTTTGTTCTAACATTCTTACAGCCATACAAAAATAGTTGAAACCTCTTACAAAGCTTTGTCTCAGCCTTCCAAAAGCAGATATTCAAAAGGCAATTGAAGATCATCTCAGAAGTAGATGTACAACTCAGTAAAGGTGAAACAAAAGTAGCAAAATTCAACAGAAGTGAAGGTTCAGCTTAGTGAAGAGTGTAATTATTGCAGCATTAAGGGATCGATTCTGGCACACATTCCAAGGACTGAACTAATAGTGTCAAAGATTGAAAGCCACACTTTGACATGTGTAAGTACATTCAGTATTGTTTATCTTGGCTCCTAGTAGACACAGATCTTATGTGATGGACAAACGGACTAGGAACACTTGATGCAATTTGATATTATCTTACATATTATCATATATAGCCTAGATAACTATGTAAAGGCTGCCCAAGTCCCTTGTGTGAAGTTGACCTTGGCACTTGTATGAGAAGATTGATTATCTCGTTCAAGAAAAAGAAGCAAGAATATGACTTGCTTATATGGCAACAGATTTGAGGACAAAACCTTCTAAACAGTAAAGTGGCAACAGATTTGTTGATCAAAAGAGGACAATGATTTGACACGATAGAAACTTGACTATACCTTGACTTAACAGTTGATTTGACAGCTGACAAGATAGTGACAGCAATGACATTCCTTGAAATATTCCTGTACATGACAGTGACTGTGCAGTGTGAAGTGATGTGACAGTGATAGCTTGATAACGATATGGCAGTGGTTGATGTGATAGTGAAAGCAAAATGATTATGACAGGAATAACAGTTGCTTTGGCAGTGATAGCAGATGAGATGTGACATTTGAAGAAATGTTGCTTGATAAGAGCAGACTTAGAAGACATAAGCTGACCATAAAGATATGAGCAGAATATCTGGTAGAGATCAAATCTATGATGACAAGGCAGTGACAAGGTGTTAACAGCCACATGTTTTGATGACATTGATATCTTGAAGTAGACAATGTGATATGGCAGAGAACTGAGATGATATCAGAGTGGACAAGTTGAGTGAGCAAATGGATGAGCTGAGATTGGTGAACAGAGATGATAAGCAGCGCTGATGTTGACCAGCAGCAGAGATTGACCAGCAGTATTGAATAGTATTGACCAGCAGAAGATGAACAGAGAAGACTGAGAAGACTAGTGCAGCAGCGTTGTTTAAGTTGAAATTCTTTGAAGACTTGACATGCTCAGCTCTGTCAAGTTATGATCAGTGACAAAGTAAAGAAGACCATGATGATGATGACATTATTTTGTGGGGCATAAACAATACACCTACAGCAGTGCATTCATGACATGATGGTGATGAGTGAAGTATGAATGGCCAGCAGTGTTGTTAGTGTTACAGCAGAGTTTATATGATGAGCAGAGATGATTTGCAGCAGTTGATTGAGTTGGAAAGTGGATTGAGGTGACGAGCAGACCTATGACATCCAGCAGCAGAACAGATTGAAGAGACAGATGAGGTTGATGTGACACAGTGACAGTAAGCCTTAATGTAAATGCAAGTTTGACTTGCTTTTGATGTTAGGATACCTCAAACCCTTCTTAGCAGGGTCTAAGAAAACCAGGCAGGGTCCTGGATGCAGAGTAGGTGCTCTATGTATCAGTAGGTGCTGATTTTTCCTAATGGTTGTAACCGAACCAAAACTAATATAAAAAGATTACAAATTATATGGTGTTGTGTTCTTTTGTGTTATGGTTCTTTATGAATGAAATGCTTATGCTATGTGAATGATGAAGTGAAATGATGTTTATGAAATGATTATGGTAGAGTAATGGAATGATGAACTGTAGTTAAGTGTGACAGGTCAAGAAAAGTTGTAAAAATTGCTTTACACTGATTCACCCCCCCTCTCAGTGTCTACAGTAATACTGGAAACGTGTTGCAAGTGTTTGCAAGTGTTCTTGGTCAGTTTTAAATTTAGTAAATGATATGAGTGGATTAACGACGGAGGGGGATTCCTGATATTCCACGAAGGTACAGGGAATATGTCCAGACTAACTAAGTGTGGTAGCACGTGACGAAATGTGAGTTGAATGGAGTCACAGGAGGATGTCCAACACTACAACAAAGATGTATCTCGACAAGACCCCGCGGTCACTTTTTAGTTGTTCTCGCTTCCTCTGTACAATTTTCCCACACGAAGCAAAACGTAACGCTGATTTTTTGTTGTGTGGAGTTTTAATTGAAAGTGAGACTAATTAAACTAGTAGCTTAGTTCCTTTATGGTTTGATCAACTGTTTAGTCGAGGCTGCAGCGATCCAGAGCACACAAGAACTAAGCCTTGTTAGTTTTAAGTGTTTTTGAACAATGTTTTCTTGGTTAGAAAAGAAAACCCAAGAATCTCTTTCCAGGTCCAGTACTCGGGCAAGCCCTTGTCCATGAACCATACTTGGGAAAGCAAGGGGGTTTATTTTAAAAGTAAAATTTCAAAAAAGAAAGATTTTCTAATTACTACACCGCACAAATCTTTTCCCTTTCGATAATTCGGTATAGTGTAGTGAATTAGTATTTGTATTACTTTGCAATGAATGGAATTGAAATTTGAAAAAGCAAAGTATATTGATTTGTAAAGCAAAACTACACTAACAAAAGCAAAACCATGAAAAAGTGCACCGACGCAAATCCCCCTCGAGGGGATGGGGAGTGGGCTCTTAAGAGCCTACTCAGAATATTTTATTATGGTATTTACAATGCTTGAGGTGGATGCCAATGGTCCTTATAGATCTTGATCCAAAGGTTTACAAGGCTTTATGAGTATACAAGATCAAGAATGGTGCTCCGGGAGGTCTTTGAACAACTTAGATCTTTGATTTTCCGATAACACTTCTCCTTGTCCTGGCGATAAAAGTGAAAAACTAGCCACATGTAATGCACCAAATGTGCCAAATAAAGCATTAAGAACATAAAAATATAAAGTATTGAAGGATTGGAAATATGCACAAGTACTTAACAAAAACTAGATCTACTTCAAAAATATTACTTTATGATTCTAGATTTAGATACATGCTTAAACAAATCAGCCTTTATATATTCTTACAAAAGAAATACTAATCTACTTAAGCATGCGAGTGACGGTAACCAAGGAAGATTTAATTTAAAAGTGAAGGAAAGAGAAGAGGAGATAGCTCCAAGCTTGGGAATCCTTTGAGCCGTGGAGTTTGTTAGTGGAAAGCGGAGGGGCTATGCTCCTTGGAAGTGCTCGAAAATTGGAGGAGTCAAACAAGATCAACCAAACATTTGCGCCTAGATACCTATATCAACTCATAAATTCTTGCACAAAGACATGGTTAAACGCAAGGGTGTTAACTACAAAAGAAACCCGAAAAACATGCATTTAAACAAAAATAGCATATACGTCCAGGAGATCTAATGCAACTAATCAGTAAGAAATAATCAAGCAAGAAATTTCTTACCCTACTGAGATTACTTCTCCTTGTAGGCCCACAACAAACCAATGTTCATCAACACACTTGAGCCATACACTACATGAGACCTCCAAAGCCTTTCTATTATATTCCAAAGAGTATTACAACTACAATACCACACTTGGTGATTCCTTCGGTCCTCTGACCATGCCAAATGAGAGAGCAAAGCTCTGTTTAAATAACCAAAGAGAAGAGCGGGGGGGGGGAACTACCACTGGAGATGAAGTAGAGTTCATGAGAGAATCGAGGGATATAGTTGGAGTCAAAGTGTAGATGACTCATAAGGTTGGTGCCACCTCACCACAATCCAACCCCACATCAAATGTGAAGTCGGCCACAAGAAGGATGCGCTATCTCTATGAGAGATGTGCCCCCTTAATCTTTTGACTTCTCGCCCTCATAAGATACGATGCCAATCCACCTTAATTTGATTCCAAAAATCATTTGACATGATACCCAATCGACTTGGATATGATCCCCAAACAAACGATTTGATGCCACATAAACAAATGTAATCCTTCTTGGAGAGAGGGCACATCCTTAACTAAAACATCAAATCATTTGGGACCCACTCAAGTTGTTATGGCTTCAAACTAAATCGCATTTGAACTTAAGCTAAGTCGCCCATCACATGAGATGAATTGCCACATCATTTTGACTTTCCAAACACCTTAGACATGTCCCCACATGACTTTTACACTTTGTCATTTCGTCGCATTATTAGCATTAAAATGACGTTTTGATGCACCTTCAGCAAAATAATGCTTTACGAGATGTTTTAACCGCCCGAAACATATGAAAAGTGGTTCTTGGGGTGAAGAAGATGCTCTAAGTATGAAAACGGGCATCCACATGCCAAATTCCGCCTTCGAATCAAGCTTTCTAATTAAACAATTTAATAATGGCCTAATTTTGTGGGAAAAAATCATTTTCTCAAAATTGAACAAAAACCTAGGGGGACCTAACACATGTCCATACAACTCAATTCGAATGCCTAACATGTTTATAAAAATTGACTCATAGGCTCTAATAACCCCCTAAGGCCTAACCACCAAGACGACTACCCCAACTTTGGAGGTGAGTGAAAAACTCGAAAATTATTAGTCGTTTGTTCAACAATAAATAATTACCAAGGGAAAAAACACTTTGGGCTAGTCGGCTTGATGTTTAAGTCTAGGAAGCCAAGTATTTTACAAAATTTGACCATGGTAGCACATTTTTTACATTTTCCCCAAGGGGGTATGAACATGTGTTACAAAAAATTTTAAAAGAAATTATAGAAAAAGCCTAGCGGACTTCTGAACTCTGATGAATGAACAAGTGTGCTTTTTCAAACTTTGTCGGCTCACCTGAAAGTCCAACTAGGTGAAACTTAGTTGGTAACAATGCTCAATTACAAGACTTAGACAATCAGTTCTGAAGGGTGAAGTGATGGAACAAAGGCTTAAGGTTAAGGGTAAGACTTGTTGACTTTAACATGGTGACCTTTTCAGACATAGGCAAACAAGGATCCACTTGAATTCATGATGAACAAAGAACAATAGGGAATGGAAGTGTCTCACAAATGGATGAGTTGATTTGAAAAGTGTCCATTCAACTTTAACAAGAGTCTACTGGTCACATCCAAGCTAAAATCAAGCTCTGTGAGGTTCTTTTCTCGAACCCTTGAGTTGAGTACACAAGAAAATGTAGTGAAGAGATTCTAGGGAACACTTAGAATTAATTGTCCCTTACTCCGTATCACATCCCAACCCATAGGCTCTGTGATGAATTACTCATTACATTTTCAAATATGGCCAACAATCTTTAGATTTAACATTTATTTATCCACTGCTTTTTAGGCCTTTCACAATTTCATTTCATAGCCCTTTTTGAAGAAATTCAATGACATCAATATGGAATTTTTCATTTACACATTAAGTCAAACACTTGATTTAACTAGGGTTTATGATTAAAAATTACTTCTTGAATTTGAAATATAAACCACCCTGATCACGAATTTCCCAATATAGAAGCAATCATTCACACATGAATACACAAAAGTTTTGGTCAAAGACCGGGGAAAACCCTAGAAAGATAAAATTATCATTAAAGGAGATCTCAGAAATTTTTCTCAACACATAAATTTTTCTTTTAACCCTCACAGGAAAAATACCCAACAACAAAATACCTCAATTTCCGTGCAAACAATCTGTTGTACGGCCTCACATGTGTGTTGTACGAAACTGTACTTTCTGCCACGTGACTGTACAAACTGTACTTTCCTTCCTTTAATGCCGCCTCGGGAATCGTGCCAGCCTACTATTAATGGTGTACGGCCCTATTAGACTGTTGTACGGATTTGCCTTGGGATTTGTGCAACACGTGCTGCTGTACGGATCTGACAGGTTGCAATTAATGTTGTTGTACAGATGTTGCTGCTTGCATTGGGAATCGTGCCCACTGTAGGGTTTTCTCTCTCCTTTACTCTCAATCTCCTCTCTCTCTCTCTCTCTCTCTCTCTCTCTTAATTGATAGTGTCTTTCAATTTATCCTTTACCCTAGTTTTATACTTTAAAAAATGTAACTACCTAAGAAACCGGATTCGTTGTATACCCCCCTCGTGTCCCGTGGGGAACGAATCGGACAGGATTCGTGTCCGACACGAGGCCGATTCGACCTTCGGTCGAATCCGAAATCGGGACACGAATCTCCCATCGAATCGGACAAGAAATCCAACGAATCGCGATTTTCGGACACGAACCCCCAAAAACAGGGCACGTAACCCGCGGAAAGAGACAGTCCGGTTCACTTAAATTCGATTTTTTGTCTTTCTATTTGTCATTTGAAAGGAAGCAATTGATTGAGGGTGAGTTTTATGTGCAGGTGAAGGAGTTTTGAAGGAGATTTGAAGGCTATCCATTGTTTTCAAGCGGTTCCAAGTGCATTCCAGCGGATTTGTGGAGAGGATTGCAAGCTCAACCATCACACAAGAAAATGAATGTCTCAATCAGCTAGGGGAGGAGGTAGGGGTCAAAGGAAAGGGAGAAATGCACCATCTAGGGCCTCCCCTCCTATTCCACCAAGCACAACCGATCCTCCTCCTCCGTCAAGTGCTCCATCGGTTGCTAGTGGAGCTCATACTCCATATAACCCTGTTTTAGCAAGACAACAAGCCCAAGAAAAAAAATACCCTTTGTGGAAGTATGTGACAAGGAAAGATGTGCCCGGGGCAAAGCTTGGTGGGGGAGGCAATGTGTCTTGGAGATGCAATTTTTGCAACCATGAGTTCAAGAGCACATATTTCTGGGTTAAGGGCCATTTGTTAG
>LPNX010316837.1:0-19952 GCA_001517045.1 Pseudotsuga menziesii | reverse complement strand
GTATCCTACGTGTCCTGATTCCGGGGGTCACCGTGTCCGTGTCGGACTCTCGTATTTTCGTGTCCTTCGTGTCCCGTGTCCCCGTGTCAGGTGACTTAGGTAACTACCCATCTAACTAACTAATCTATGGCTGGGATGGTTTTACAAAATCTATGGTCATCATTTAATGCACCCTTATTTAATAATAACTCACTTTAATTATTAAATAACTTTTAAGTGAGACCCAATATAATAAAGTACAAAACATCATTTATTTATATATAACTCAACTTTATACATAAATACACAAGGAACAAATTCTTATGTCCTCTTTATCACACAACACCAAAACTATAAAGAGGACCGTCAGAGTTAACTTTCTAACACTCCCTCTTAACGAGGAAGGTCACCAGCACTATCTCCGTCTCAACTCCGTCAACAACTCCCTCTTGCTCTGGAATCAATCACAGAAACAGATGCTCTACCTCGAACTGAAACTCTGAAGCTTGAGACTCGACCTGAGCCTCATCCAACTGCTCGTATGTACCATCACTGGACTGGCTGAGTCTTCTGCCAGTGCTCTGGAGAGAGTCACTCTCCTCTTCTGAACCATATCTATCAGATGCAACACCATTCTCATTCTTTGAGTCTAATAGCCACCCTCCTGGTCCTGCTCCTGGTCATACAATATGCCCTCTCAGGATATAGAGTCCGTCCCTAGGATCTCCTAATAGAATAGTGGTCCCAACTGGCTCATCTCTCCGATATAGGAAGACATGGATAGACCTAACCATCATTCCATAGCCTTCATCCTCAAAGGATGATACTGAGAGTTTACTGACTCTCAGCCCAGGTACAAACAACACCCCATGTATTTCCAAGATCTCGCCGAGGTCTAGTTGGAACCTCATTGTTCCAACTCCTCATATAGCTATCTGAGGACTATCAATATTTGTCTGGCTGAAATGTCTTGGCCCAAGCGTTGTGATCATCTGAAATAAATCATAGACTCCAGTCATATGTTTGGTTGCACCATTGTCAACATCCCAAACATTCTCAAAGGCTGAACTTCCTACACTGGAATAAATTGAGACAAGAGAAAACTCTTGCTCAAATTTCATGGCATAATCTTCTAATGCTCCAAATGCTGCCATATCTCTTTCAGTCTTCTTTTTCACATTCTTTTTCTCATGACATTTCGAGGAATAGTGTCTCATCTGCCCACAATGGTAGCACCTGATCTGACTGATGTCTTTCTTCTTCTTGTTTGTCTTTGTTGCAAGGGCTACAGTATGATCCACCTCTTCGTTGACTGAACTACCCAGAGCTCCCTCTCGAATCTCCTCTTGGGTAAATCATCCCATAGCTTGGACCAGTCCAGAAGTTTCTCTCTACCAACAATACATTTAACAAAAACTTCCCATTTCTTGGTGAAGCCCTTCAGGGCTATCCTCACCAACTCTGAATCTGAGACAATTTCTCGTACTGCTGCTAACTCATCTTTGACCTGATCCACTCGATTTAGGTAGGAGGTTACACTTTCATCTTTGGTCATCTTTGAAAATAAAACAAAGAATCAAGTCGAAGAGACTCTCTTGGACTTGTTACAATGACATAAATTTCAGCACCTTTAGATAAGGAAAAATGAGAAAGAGAATGAGGATTTGACCACTTTGAGGCAATGGGTTTTGAAGTGGTGACCCTTGGGGGTTCTTTGCACTATTTTCTACCCAAATTTTGACATAGTTTCCCCTTGTAAAACCCTAAACCTGCAAAAAAAACAGCAAGCAAAAAAAGGTAAAAGATGCCCAAAATCACTTTGGGACACCTTGCATACAAGTGTAAAAATTTGCTCAAGATATGTAATAAAAATTATATATTCAATGGCTTCAAATAACTTGTAAAATGAAGATTTAAACTAGATTTGAACATGCAAATAGAGATAATAAAAAAATGCAGAATTTTTTTATGAAGTAAGGAGTTAGTGTGCTATTTTCTCTTCAAATGGTTGAAGAAGTGGGGCATCTGACCAAAGAATCTCACTCTTCAATTCGGATAACCTGCAACTTGAAAGATAAGCTAAACAAACACAAAGAGAGGTGAGATTCTCACAATGATTAAAGAAATCAAACTATTCAACCAAGAAATGCTTGAAGTTCTCGAATGCAAGAGAGAAAAACTCATAAGATCTACACATACTAAAAAGATCTTACCAAGGCAAAACAATTTGCCTCTTTGGCCTCACTTGTGCTTGAAAAACTTGAGAAAACGGGAGCAAGTCACCACCAAACAACACAAGATCTCCTTAGATTTTATTAAAAATGCCCAATGGCTGGAAATTACAACAATCTCAAAGAATGAGAGCAACATGGAAGCAAGAGAGAGCAAGATAGTGAGAGCATGAGAGATTCTCACCCAAATGAGAAGGGGAAGCCTCCTTAAATAGGAAAAATGAAAGAGAGAGGCTCTTTCCTTGCTAGATAAGTGTCACAAGGGAGAGAGGGGGGCGAATTTGCTCAAGGTGGGCAAAACCATGGTTTGAGATCTCAAATATGGGGAGAGAAACCTCCATTTTAATGCTTTTAACCTTATTGCTATGTCAAATGGGGAGGAAACCACCATAGTGGGGCCCTTCCCATTGACTTTAGCTCACCCAACCAATCAAAGAGAAAAGGGAGCACCCCCTAGAGTCGGCAACTCAAAACTTGTTACATGCTTGCTTAGGGGGGCTCCTTTGGGTCTTAAATTTGTCTTAGGAACCTAATATAACCATTAGAACCTTTACTTGGCCACCCCAAGTGACTATAGTCACTTTTCCAAAATTTAGCTCTCTAATTAAATGCCCAATTTCCATGACTGACCTGGGAAAAAGTGACCAAAACCATAGTAATACTTGTTCGAATGACTTCAAACTTGGCCCAAAGGTTTAGAGGGTCTCATGCCATTTGTCTTGAGTACCCATACCCCTATACAACATTAAAAAAGACCAAGTAACCCTTTTTTACATTACAACAAATTTTCCTGAGTGACAATTTTTAATGACCAAAAATTAAAAAAACCTATGCAAAACTTAATGAATTTCCGCAAGACTCCGGATAATGTCTAGCATGGTAATATAAAACATTCCTAGGCCCCAATCACCCCATGGACTCGATCACTAGAACACCTTTCACCACTTTGGGGGTAATTTTGAGTGAAAAACTCTAATTAAAATCTCTAAAAAGAAATTTTAATTATCCAAGTAAAAAATCACTCGATGAAAGGACTTCCCTAATGACTAAGTCTTAGGTGATTAAGTTACAAAAAACTAGACCTTCATGCTGACATATCCTTACAAAATCCCCCGCAGGGGTACGAAAATTTCATAGAGAGAAGAAGAGAAGAAGAGTTGCCTCGCTAGATATAATCATTAAGTACTTCATTCTTATCTTCAAGGCACATCCAACATGTGCATGGTATTTTTGGCCACCTAGTTGGTTAGTATTTTTGGCCACCTAGTTGGTTAGGTAGTCAACATACGGATTCAACCCCCTCTCAGTATTTCAACAGAAACATCAATGATAAACAAGAAAAAAATCACCTAGAGGCCAGAAATCAACTAGCAAGGAAAATAAGAGCAAATGCTCTCAAAATGGATGCTGAAATCAGTTCCCTTCAGGACCCTTCAGGAAGAGCGAAAGAAGACAATCTCTTTAAATCAAAGATTTGAGAAAAGCTCTACAGATTTGAACAAAGAGATGTCAAAGACAAAACTGGAATTCGATTCACACACAAGACAGTAAACTAACAAGCTGAATGCTCTCTGAATCAGGAAGCTAATCTCATTAAGGAACTGCTTGCCAAGCATAGATCAAATCACAGCAAAATATATGAGCCATTCAATGAAGATCAAATGTTATTATCCATAAGAGAGAAAGAGTGTGAAAGGTTAGAACTAGAAGTCTCACATCTAAGAAAGGGAGAAATCTCCTGAACTTTTGATAGAAAAGCTAAATTTGAGACAAGACTGGGAGAGTCAATGCGAAATTCAAACCCAGGAAATGGTGTAAGGAGGAATCTGATAAATACTTCCTTCAACTACTCTATTGCGCCAAGAAGACCATCTTTTGTCAGGTACCCAAATACATTCTTTGGATATTGTTATAACTGTTATAACTTTGGTCATAAAGCCATTGAATGCAGGGCCCCCATAAGAAGAAATGTTGTTGGAAACGAAAGCAAAGAATACCCTTCTACCAGAGGTACGAGTCAAGCCAAGAACTCCTTCTCCTTGTTGTCTGATGAAGAAGAGTGCTCTAGGTGCAACAACTTTGGTCATACAGCTGCAAATTGTAGGCTAAGACATGTCATTCAAGAAGAGGAAAAGACAGATGATGTCTGTGGGATAGCTCTTTATGCTAAAAAAGATGAAAGCAAATGGTATATTGACAGCGGATGTACTAAGCACATGACAGGCAACAAAGAGAAATTTATCACTCTAAAAAGGGAGAAAGGAGGTGATGTGTCTTTTGGTGACAATGGCAAAACATAAATCCTTGGCAAAGGAACTCTGGCTCTCGAAGGAAATGCCAAAGCTTGAGAGGTAATGTATGTTGTTGGACTGAAGCATGATCTTCTAAGTGTAGGACAAATTTGTGATGCTATTCACAATATTACCTTCTTTTCTCACCATTGTGAAATAAAAAAAAATGGTTCTCAGAGAATAATCAGAAAAGGAACTCGATCTCCTGGTAATGTCTATGTCCTAGATGAAATAGAAGGAGAGAAATGCTATATTAGTCAAAATGACAACAGCTGGTTGTGGCATAAAAGACTAGCACATTTGAACTTTGATAATTTGGTAAAAATCAGTCGAAAAAAGCTGTAAGTGGAATGCCAAGAGTATCCAAGCCTGCAAATAAGCTGTGTGGTTCATGTCTTCATGGGAAGCAAGCCAGGGCAAGTTACAAGCCAAAGATTTATCAGTCTACTTCACAACCTCTGGATTTGGTGCACACTGATCTATGTGGACCAGCAAGGGTTCAGACACTTCAATGTGAGAGGTATTTCATGTTGTTTATTGATGAGTATAGTAGAATGATTTGGGTAACGTTTCTCAAAACTAAGTCTAAAGCTTTTGATAAATTCAAAGCATTTAAGGCCAAACTTGAAAATTAGTGTGGTCACAAAATCGAGTGCCTTAGATCAGATAATGGTGGGGAGTTCACTCTAACTGAATTCAAAAATTTATGTGAAGAGAATGGGATCAGAAGGCAATACTGTACAACCAATACTCCTCAACAAAATGACATTACTGAAAGAAAAAATAGGACAGTTCAAGAGGCTGCAAGAACCATGCTCCTAGAAGCAAATTTGGCCGAAACCTTTTGGAGAGAAGCAGTAGCTACAACAATGTATATCCTCAACAGAGCCCAATTGAGAGTCAACCGTGACAAGACTCCGTATGAATTGTGGATAGGCAGATCAGCTGCAGTAGGATACTTTAAAATCTTTGGTAGTAAGTGCTACATCAAGATAAACGACGAACATTTGGAAAAGTTTCACATCAGAACTGATGAAGGAATATTTTTGGAATACTCAACAGAAAGAAAGGCCTACAAATGTTATAATAAGCGATTGAAAAGAAGTAAGTGCTTGACCATGCTTGATAGCATGGTCAAGTAGAAAGCAGTCATCCATATCACTGTCCACCGATGAGGCTGAATATATAGCTGCTGTTGAGTGCTGCACTCAAATTTTGTGGATAAAATAGTTGTTGGAAGAAATCTAAGTTAACAACAGTCAGCCTACACCACTCTATTGTGACAATACTAGTGCAATAAGTATCTCTAAAAATCCTGTCATGCACTCAAAGACTAAGCACATACCTATCAAGTACCACTTCCTTCGAGAACAAGTCAGCGCACAAAAAGTGAAATTGGAATATGTGAACACTAAGGAACAGGTGGCTGATATTTTCACCAAACATTTGCCTAAAAACACAATTGAATATCTTAGGTAGAAGTTGGGAGTTATCTCCCTTCTGAATTAATTGTTGATTTTTGTTATGGGAGCCATATGACGTTGGCACCCATTGAAGCTACAGAACCAACAGTACGATAGACTCAGACTCCAGGAACAGACCGAACACCTAGAGCAACCACTTCACACAAACAGATCACGGATCAATACACCGATGTTTTGACGTGGTTAAAACCCTCGAGAGGGAAACAGTCCACGGCCCCAGCCAAATAGCTACTTGGAGCAATTTATTATGCAAAAGAAAGAAAGTTACAAATGAGCTTCTCATAATCGATCAACTAGCTAAGGACCCTCCATGCTCTTTAAATAGAGATCATGGACCAATCGGGTGTTAAGCCAAGGATCAATGGTAGGTATGATCTAAGAGAAGTTGAACCGTCGCATCACGTTATGCCTAGAACATATCGTGACCGTCGGATTAGAATATTTACAAATACATACTAATGCATACTAAAGAAACACACTTTACCTAACGGATATATTACACAAGTTGATCTTAACTAACTCCTAAGTGTCTAAATATCCTAACATCCCCCCTTAAGAACAACTTGGGATAGGATTGAAGGATTTACAAAGTGACACTATTAGGAGAAGGAAGGAGGCATTAGAGCCTATCCCCCCTTAATGACAAGTTCCTAAACTCCTAACATAGATCGAAGTTTAGAAAACTTCGCTTATGTAAGAGACTTGGTGAAGATGTCTGCAACTTGATTATCTGTAGGGAAAAAGAGCACTTCAAGAACACGATCATGAACAAGATTTCTGATGAAGTGTATATGTAGCTTAATGTGTTTGTTGTGTTGATGTAGAACTGGATCTTTGGCAAGCTTGATGGCACTTTGATTGTTGCAGCAAAGTGGAGTAGACTGTTGTTGCTTGAATCCAAACTCTAATAGGATCTGTCGAAGCCATAAAGCTTCCTGACTGGCATTAACTGCGACTCGATATTCTGCTTCTGCTGAAGAAAGAGCAATAGCTTGTTGTTTCTTACAAGCCCAAGTGACAGGTCCAGATCCCAGACTGAAAACATAACCTGTAGTAGACTTTCGATCATCAGGATCGACGACCCAATCTGAATCAGTGAAACCAACCAACAAAGGTGTCCCCCCTGTACTGTAATGAATCCCAAACTGAATTGTACCTCGAATATATCGAAGTACTCTTTTTGTTGCTTTTGTAATGTCCTCTTCTGCTTAGGCATTTGAGGACCAACCTGCTAACCTATGTGATTCCTATAGGTTCGAGCGAGTACTGATAGTCAAGGAATCAACGGAAGACGAATGCCATATATAGAAGATCTAGGGCATCAATATTATATCACCATTGGGTCGAAGAGGGCCACTAGAGCCAAAGGCCACCTGCATGCATGACATCTGGGCATTATTTAATGATGCATGCAAGTCAACTGCAAATTAGAAGATAAAGTGACCTAATTAGGTCAAAAGTTAGGGTTTGCGCATGCATGGAAGTCAACTGCAAATTAAAAGATAAAGTGACCTAATTAGGTCAAAAGTTAAGTTTTTCGCAGTTGAAAGTTATAAAAGAAAGATAAAGTGAATGGAGAAGACACTTCTGTGATAATTGATTTTGGAGAGCTCGACGAGCTGAGTTGGGGTTAAGCACATGCTCAGCTAACTGGTGTATTTCGACAGCGAAATCTATCTGCCCTAGTTCATCATCAGGTTGGATCATCCAGGTTCAGCACTAGTTCATCATCTAATGTTACATTCAACAGTTATTCCGGGAGGTTGATTATTCATCCAGCCAGAGGTTTCACCGTCACACCGTGTTACCGTGATTAGAGACAAAGCAATTCGTTTTCCTACCTACAGGGTTCAAAACTTCCGCATGCTTCTTCCATCATCATCAGAGGGGTATTATAACCCTAGTGCACATCATCCGGGCTTCCAGCAGCAGCTTATTTATTATTTTGGAGCTTATATAGTTTGAGAGGAGAGCGCATTCACCTATGAAGGACGATTTGGTGTATCTCCTTATTCCTCCAGCAGAATCCTTGCATGCTGGGACCAGTCTCTTCACCATCAGCTGATCTATATACTGGTAAGTACATGCATTGATTTCTCCTATTTTATAACATCTCAGTATTTTTCTAGGGCACATATTTGCATGCAAAGTTCGGGGTTTGCTTTCCTATTTGATTAAGGAGTAAGTCTATTAGCCATCTACAGTATACACATAAACAAGAAAATATCAATTTGGGATATTACAGTGGTATCAGAGCTATTTTCCTTGCCAGCTGTGGGCATGCAAAAATTATAAATGAATCCAGGAGACCCATACAACATTACTCACAGGAGACAGAGGTATAGAGACAGAGAAGAGGAGTTAGAGGACATAGATTTGGGGAACAGAGAGTATCAGTTTGAAAAAGACAAAGAAACAATGGTCGATGATGATAAAATAGCTTTCAATAGTCTCATATCAGCCATAAAAGAACTCACCACTGGGCAAAAAGAAATGATGAGCACCTTTAGGCAAATGACTGAGAAGAATGGGCCCACCCCACACAGTCCCTTATTTCCCAACAGTGATAGGGTATCCACCATCAGTAGTAGGGAGCACTTACATACCAACATGCAGAGCCATCCCCATATATACAAGCCTTTCCGACCTACCATGCCTCAATTCTTAGATAGTCCAGCTGCAGTGCCTCTAGCACAAGCCGAACCAAAAGAACCCATGAGTGCCTATCTGAGAGAATATAGGGCTTTAGGAGAGGACTTCCATTCAACCATGACATTCATTGACTTCTGCCACTTTAAAAGTAAGAACAAACCCAAAGCTTACAATAGGCCATTCACCCAGAACTATGAGTTACAGCGCACCATAAGGAAACTGACTATCCCTACCTTTGAGGGCACCAGGGGTGGCCCAGCTAGGAATTGGGTGTAGAAGTTGGATACATACTTCTAGCTCAATCCCATGATTGAGATAGATGCCATTAAATTGGCTACTTTGCATTTGGACGGAGAAGCACATGAGTGGTGGTACCACGGGTTAGTGACACTGGGTCACAACACCATCACCTCATACACAGATTTTACACAGAGGCTCATTGAGCGGTTTGATCGGAAGGATCCAAAGGTACACTTTAGGGAGCTAGCACAACTCAAGCAGACAGGGAGTGCAAATGCTTTTATTTTTGAGTTTCAGAGGATAGCAGTCATGGTCACAGATATATCAGAGAGCAGGTTGATTATGTTGTTCACTGAGGTTCTCACTGAACCCTTACGGGGATGGGTCAAGTCTTATAGGTCCACCACCCTAGCAGATGCCATCAGACGGATTAGAGACTTGCAAGATGCAGTGCCCAAAAATAGGTTTCCTCCCAGGACCAATGTTCCTATTAAAGATAAAGAAAGGAAACCATGGCCCAAGAAAGAATGGATGGACAATGATACCCGGCAGGACCTTAGAGGAAAAAAGTTATGTTTTACTTGCCAGAAACCATGGATACCAGGTCACAGATGTTTAGGAAAAGGAAAGGCCTACTACATAGAGGCTTATTCCGACAATGAGGAGGATGAGGATTACCAGGATCAGGAGCAGGGAGAGACAACAAAGACAGTTGCTGAGGGACAGGCCTCAGGAGGTACCATTTCTACCATGACACTGGCTCCTAGATTCCACACTCTTCGGATCAAAGGTACTGTACAGGGCCACAGAGTGGGAGTACTGATAGATGGTGGGGCATCCCACAACTTTATTGATGCTGCATGGGTTAAAAAGAGAGACATTCAGACTGAGAGCTTTGATGGGTTTTCGGTAGCAGCAGCAGGTCACACCATGGAGTGTAGTCAGAGGATTCCTAGATTAAAGGTAACGCTTGGGAATTATACAGTGATAGAAACATTCTATGTGGTAGATGTGCCTGACATGAATGTGGTACTAGGAGTTCAGTGGTTGTATTCCATAGGGAAGTATTCCACAAATTACCAGACCATGGAGATGGAGTTTACAGGAGCAGAAGGACAGAAGGTGGTATTGAGAGGGATGAATACCTATCCTCCCACAGCAGTGACATCACACAGGATGGAGGCAGTACTCCGACAGGGAGATATTGAGTGGGTTGCAGAGTGTATGGTTACCTTCAGGAAACCACCAGATGAGGCCACACAACATCCAGCAGATATAGAGGCCTTACTACAGAAGCACAAGGTAGTATTCAGAGACCTTCCAACAGGTAGACCTCCAAATAGGGGATTTGAGCACATTATTGAGTTAGAGGAGGGGACCCAAGCAGTTATCACCATTCCTTACAGACATCCCAAGAGGTATAAAGATGAGATCGAGAGTACAATCAAGGAACTACTCAAGCTGGGATACATCAAACCTAGCTCCAGTCCCTTTGCATCTTCAATAGTGCTAGTGAAGAAAAAGGATGGAACCTTACACATGTGCATTAATAACAGGGCAGTCAATAAGAAGACCATAAAGAACAGGTATCCCATCCCTAGGATTGATGAGTTAATGGATGAACTACAGGGGGCAAAGTACTTTTCCAAAATTGATCTCCGCTCAGGGTACCATCAGATTCGGGTCAGGGAACAGGATGTTCCAAAGACCACTTTCCGTTGCCACTACGGACATTATGAGTTTCTAGTGATGCCATTTGGGCTCACTAATGCACCAGCTACTTTCCAATCATGCATGAACCATATCTTCAAGACACAGTTGCGTAAATATATTCTGGTATTCTTCGACGACATATTGATATACAGTCGGACTTGGGAAGAACATTTGAGACATCTTGATGAAGTACTTGGTATTCTACAGGAGCAGTCACTATATGCCAAAATGTCAAAGTGTGAGTTCGGCATGCAGGAGATGTTGTACTTAGGACATGTGATAGGGGCCAACAGGGTCCAGGTGCACTTAGAGACGATTCGGGCAATTTTGGATTGGCCTACACCTAAAAATGTGACAGAACTGAGGGGCTTTTTGGGCCTTTGCACCTACTACAGGAGGTATGTCAGCGGATTCTCACACATGACCGCACCACTCACAGATCTTACCAAGAAGGGAACATTTAGTTGGTCGGAGGCAGCACAACAAACATTCAAGAAAATGAAGGAGGTAATGAGTTCATGCCCAATATTAGCTTTACCAGACTTTTCTCAATCCTTTGTGTTAGAATGTGATGCTTCAGGAGAGGGAATTGGGGCAGTTTTGATGCAGAACAACCACCCCATTGCATTTGAGAGCAGGAAGCTCAAAGACTATGAGCGCCATGTTACCACCTAAGTTGTACTTAGTGGTTTTTTATCAAGTGAGCCTGGTGAACCGGACAAGGATAACTTGTCCGGACTTCAGAAGACCTTCAATCTTACTTCTGGGAAGCTTTGTTGTACTATATCACATGTTCATACCCCATGGGGGAATTGTAATAAATGTTCTAGCATGATAGTGTCTGTAAAAGACTCGGTCTCTTAGACTTTATCTATCAATCCGATCAGCCCAGGGTGTTTTTTCCCTTGGTTATTATTGGTTGTTGAATAAACGACGGATAATTTTCGAGTTTTTTACTCCATACCTCCAAAGTTGGGGTGGTCGGCTTGGCATTTAGGCCTATTGAGGTTATTAGAGTCTATGTGTCAATGTATAAACATGCTAGGCATCATGGTCGAGTCATATGAACATGTCGAAGTCCCCCTAGGTTTTTTCAACTTTTTTATTTTTTTAATTTTTTTAGTGTTTTTTATTAAAATTTAATTTTTCCAAAACTTAGGCTATTTTTTAATAGTTTAATTGGAAAAATTGATTTTGTAATAAAAGTGGGCCAAATAATCAGTTTCAGTCATGTAGGTGCTCATTTTCAAGCTAAGAGCACCATGTAAACCCATGGACCCGCTATTTCCTAGTTTTGAGTGATTTTCCATCACTCAGGTAAGAAAGCCCCCAAAAATCAATTATTGATTATTTTAATTAATAAACTGATAAATAATGGAGCAAATCCAAAATCCTAGATCAGTGGATTCTCAACTGATTTGATTGAAATCAGTCAAATCTGAACCAGATTGACTGGATCTGACAAATCCTTGACTGAAGGAGGTGACTGGACAGATCCGGAGTTGAACTTCAGCATCCTTTATGGGGAATTTTGCCCTCCCGCTCTCCTCCACACGTTTGGGCTCATTTGGATGAGTTTTGGTGGATGCTTCAGTCAACAAGTTGAGGTGTCAGTCAGATCAGCCCCTCGATTGACAGTTGCACTCAGTGAGACTCAGATCTAGCTCAGCTAGACACAGATCGGGCATTGATGGACTCTCCTTTAGCTACAGTGGTATATCTCCTTGGGATTTGCACCCGCCTGGGCTGGATCTCCTTTTTTTGTATAAATAAAGCTCAGGCTGCCTCTTCCGAATAGGCACTGGTTATTTTCTTGCTATATATATATATATATATATATATATATTGTGTCTCAGCATTGTGCTTTCGTGCGCTCTTTTTGTATCTTGTCATCTATGGTTGTTTATGGTTAAATTTCAAACTCCTAAGTAACTCATTCAGTTTAACATCACCATACTAAATAATTTTGCCTTAGTAACTTAATAGGGTCTACCCCCCTTGGCTTCGTTAGGAGTTGAGCCTAAACAAAGGAGTCAAGAACAAGGTGACAGCCTTGACTCGAGACTTGCCCCCATGGACACACAGAGTGGCCTGAAGATTTCTGCCACGTGACCCAGGTGTGTGAAAGGTGGCAACACTTTTTTGGCGCCGCTACCGGGGATAAATCTTTTTATTCCCGGGTATGACTTAGCTTAACTTTTTTGTAAACAACTAAAAAGATAAAAACTTTTGATTGATCTAGTCTTTGAAAAACATAAAAATTAAAACTCGATCCATCTGGCGACTCCACTGTCTAACATCCCTTCAATAATTTCTACTCGAAAAAACTGTCGACAATTATTCAATCCTCTCCCTGATCTCAAAAGGTTTATTAGGGAAAGATTGAATAGGCAGACTTCCCGTAGAAACCTTGAAAATTTAGGAGACCAATCCCTCTCAGGTATCCATCACATATTTGTAGAGAGTCATGTTCACCAGTCTCAAGAAATGACGGAATTATTCAAACCCCTTGACTTTTCTCAGATAGCAGGTGCTCCCCATGCCATTCCAAAAGATGCTATCAAGAAGCTCCCCATATTTCAGGGCAATAATGCCATCACTGCCATGTCTGACCTTCGAAAGTTTGAAAAGCACATGGTCAATTATTGAAATGATGCTGCCCATGACCGTGACGATGTTAAAATGAAGCTCTTTGCTTTATCCTTAGAAGATGATGCTGAAGAATGGTACTTCGACCTAGATGATGATTCATATAAAACTCTTAGTGAATTCCTAGAGGGTTTTAAGAAAAAATGAAGAGAAAAGAAAGAACCAAGACATCTGCTTGCTGCCCTTCATAACATTAAGAAGATGGAGAATGAAACCATGGATGAATTTAACACTAAGTTCAGGCGTGTGGTTGCAGACCTCCCTAACGAAATCAAGCCAAAGGATGCCTCCATCCTCTAATCTTACATCGAAGCTTTCACTGGTGATTTGGGGCACCAGTTAAGAGACAAGAGCCGGCCAATCTGAAAATTGCTCAGGAATTGGCCGAGAAAATAGAAAAGAATATGCAGTCTTCAGGCAAGTCCAACATTCCAGGTCACACAAGGGGAAACAATTCCTGCAACAAAGAGACCAAGGGTAAAGCCGTTGAATCAAAAGAAAAGGGAACTTCTAAAGATCCCATGGAAAAGGTAACGGACATGATAAAAAACTTGGTTACTAGTCAAAACCAACTAACGGCCAATCATTTTGCACACTTGAATCACATTCATAATAGATTGATCACAATGGAAAAGAATAATGGACCTAGGAACTTTCAGCCCAAGCAAAATCAGATGTATCAAAATAAATTTCCTCATCAGGAGCCTAGGATTCCAAACCAGTTAGACTCAGATAACATGGTAGAAGAAGTAATTCCATGGTGCAGACCCTGTGAACAATTCGACCAAGAAAGCACTTGTTATGTTGCAAATCAAGTCATGGAACATGGACTTCCCGAGTTCAGTAGTCAGGAAACAACTTCAAGAGAGCTTGATCATGTATACATGGTAGGCCAGGCCTACCCTTTGTCACCAGCTAAACAACGCAAGCCTAAGGATGAAACCATTGCAGAATCTTATAGTGAAACTTATGACGAAAACTGTAATGTACATGATGGGACTCCTACGTGTTCTCCATATAATGATGACAGTCTGGAAGGTTTACTGCCTTGGGACCTTTTCTCTGAAGAAGATGAGTATGAAAATGAGGACAAGTATAACTTGGAGCATGATACAAGCGACGAAGACTCCCTTATCTCCGACAAAGATGTTGATGAGGAGTCCTGGACATTCATGGAAAATCCAGTCTGTGACATGAATAAAGAGGAAAATAATGAACCAAAAACTTTTGATGGTTTGTTGATTTTTCTATCTATGGCATATCTGAAGGAGAGAGAATGGATCTGGAGACCTAGGAAAATCCTAGAATGGAAGAGGAGCATTCAAAACTCTTATATGATCATTCAGAGTCATATCATGCAGAGCCGCATAAAGGTATCAATAATGAAGACATGGAGAAGCAGTGTTGTTAAAAGACAGATGTGATGTAGTTAGTAGAATATCAGTCTCAACTATCATCTTCACATATAGAGTCTCCTCATGATTTGGAGCCACTTGGGGCTTATACAGGAAATTATCATCCGGTAAGCCTCGATGATCAGTATGATGGTGTAGTCAATCTGCCTCATCACTCTGATTTGTATATCAACCCTGTCCAGTCATGGATAGAAGCAGCCTACACAAGCAATTACCAGTTTGGGAGGAAGTTTGACGACATTATGCATGCCTATGATTTCCCATCCATCCCGCCCCTTTCGAATCATCACACGGGTTTGCATTTTCTAAATAAAGTATCCTTACTTTGGTTGGTAACCAAAGACAAGGAAAAAAAAAATTATGATAATAAAATGCTTTGGTGGTTACATTGGATTTCTGATTACACTTAACCCTGTTTATATCATGCTTAGAGTAGGAAAATAAGCTCCTTGAAAAAGAGCATTTACTTTCCGCATTTTTGTTTTAGCTATAATAAAACTTTTTTTTTCATTAGTTAGTTACATTTATTTTGTTTAAATAAATCATCTTAATGGTTCATTTGGTTGTTATGTAAAGCTTGTGCTATTGAGGTTTTCTTGTCAAGTTGAGATGTTTTTACAAGGTGTATAAACCAGAGATTCTGGTGTTCTCGTATCCTCTCCTTTCCCTATGACCAGATCAAGCACACGTCCTGCAGTTGGAGCCAGAATGTTACCACCTAAGTTGTACTTAGTGGTTTTTTTATCAAGTGAGCCTGGTGAACCGGACAAGGATAACTTGTCCGGACTTCAGAAGACCTTCAGTCTTACTTCTGGGAAGCTTTGTTGTACTATATCACATGTTCATACCCCATGGGGGAATTGTAATCAATGTTCTAGCATGAGTGTCTGTAAAAGACTTGGTCTCTTAGACTTTATCTGTCAATCCGATCAGCCCAGGGTGTTTTTTCCCTTGGTTATTATTGGTTGTTGAATAAACGACTGATAATTTCTGATTTTTTCACTCCATACCTCCAAAGTTGGGGTGGTCGGCTTGGCATTTAGGCCTATTGAGGTTATTAGAGTCTATGTGTCAATGTATAAACATGCTAGGCATCATGGTCAAGTCATATGAACATGTCTAAGTCCCCCTAGGTTTTTTCAACTTTTTTATTTTTTTAATTTTTTCAGTGTTTTTTATTAAAATTTAATTTTTCCAAAACTTAGGCTATTTATAGTTTAATTGGAAAAATTGATTTTGTAATAAAAGTGGGCCAAATAATCAGTTTCAGTCATGTAGGTGTTCATTTTCAAGCTAAGAGCACCATGTAAACCCATGGACCTGCTATTTCCTAGTTTTGAGTGATTTTCCATCACTCAGGTCAGAAAGCCCCAAAAAATCAATTATTGATTATTTTAATTAATAAATTGATGAATAATGGAGCAAATCCAAAATCCTAGATCAGTGGATTCTCAACCGATTTGATTGAAATCATTCAGATCTGAACCAGATTGACTGGATCTGACAAATCCTTGACTAAAGGAGGTGACCTAGACAGATCCAGAGTTGAACTTCAGCATCCTTTATGGGGAATTTCGCCCTCCCTCTCTCCTCCACATGTTTGGGCTCATCTGGATGCTTCAGTCAACAGGTTGAGGTGTCAGTCAGATCAGCCCCCCGATTGACAGTTGCACTCAATGAGACTCAGATCTGGCTCAGCTAGACACAGATCAGGCATTGACGGACTCTCCTTTAGCTACAGTGGTCTATCTCCTTGGGATTTGCACCCCCCTGGGCTGGATCTCCTTTTTTTGTATAAATAAAGCTTAGGCTACCTCTTCCAAGCTAGTTAGAACTGGGATTGAGGTGTTGTTGCTCTTGTATTGTATTGTTTATTATTCTGGAATAAAGAAGCTTTGGAGGCAAGATCTATGGTGTAATGCTCTTCATGTGTGGATGGTGATTGTCAAATGCTTATGAGGTATAATCTGTGTTATTTATCACTGCTTTTGCTGGTTAATTGTTGGCCTTGAAGGAGAGAGCTCCCTCCTGTTAGGGTAAGAGTTTATTCTAGTTTGATTTATGCTCTTACTGCTGCTTGTTTCAGATCTATTGGAGTTGTACGTATTTAAAGTTTAATTGCATGCTTTCCAATTATCTCTTCCAGCAGCACCTATGTTTTAACCATCTGTTTGTGCAAAGATTTCTAAGTTGCAGGTGATATCGCTTGTAGAAGAAGTTGAGCTGGTTTGCATCTTCCTCATCTTCAAGATCTTCTGAATGACATAGTCCCTCGGTGTTCCACCAAAGAAGACTCCAAAGCCCAACATTCCCAGGCTTCCAACACTCTTTTTCTCTCTTCCTCCTTCAAAATCTTAATTTCTCTTCTGTTGCCCACCGATTTCGACTAGGTGGCAACCTCATGTACATTGAAGAAGTACATTATGTGCAGTTTGTACCTTGGAAAAATCTGAGGATTTTTCACTTCTGCAGGGCAATTGCCCCTTTGTAAAACGAAATGTCCGCTCCCTTGCATGGGAAAATTAATGTAATTTTATGTGCTAGTATGGGTCATATGATATGGATGCCATACCATGGAACTGGTTGTTAGGGAAGTCCCCTCATCGAGTGTTTTTTCCCTTTCCAATTAATCTTGTTGTTTAAACGATTTTAATTGGTTTGGTTTTTCACTCAAAATCCTCCAAAGTGGTGACGGGCGTTCTAACAGTCAAGTCCATGGGGTGGCTAAAGGTTCAAAGTGTTATTCATGACCATGCTGGACATTTGTATAGAGTCTTGCGGAGTTTCGTTATGTTGTTGTATTTTTATTTATTTTTTCTAGTTAATTAATTTCACCCCTTGATGGTTAATTAACTCAATTTTGATGTAATAATGTAATCTCTTGAACCTTGGCATTTTGTAATAGGGGCCATGAATGCAAATTAAAATGCTATGACACCCCCTAAGCCATTGGTTCAAGTCTCATGTCATTCTGACAAGGGGTTAGGAAGTTAGAGCAATTTTAGTTAAGACAAGGTATTTTTTCCTAGGAAATTAATATAATTTCCAAGGGTGAAAAATTAAATTATTTGATTTTGAAAGAAAAAATCAAATAAGGCCATGGTAATTAAGTTTGGGGGTGGCCAAGCATAGTCAATATTTATGGTCAAAATAAATGTCTGAAGATCTCCTAAGTGGGGCGTCCCTCTTGTCTTAATAAAAGATAAAAAATAAAAATAAAAGATAAGAATAAAAAATATAAGATTAAAACTTGAAAATAAAGATTTAAAGATAAAATATAAAAAGATAAAAATAAAAAATAAAATATTAAAAGATTTAAAAGTAAAAAGATAAAAATAAAAAATAAAATATTAAAAGATTTAAAAGTAAAAAGATAAAAATAAAAAGTAAAAGATTAAAAGATTTAAAAGTAAAAAGATAAAAATAAAAAGTAAAAGATTAAAAGATTTAAAATATTAAAATATTTAAAAGTAAAAAGATAAAAATAATTTAAAAGTAAAAAGATAAAAATAAAAAGCAAAAGATTAAAAAATTAAAGATAAAATTAAAAATAATAAAATTAAAAATTGAGTCGAAGGAGGCCCCACTTGAGTCATGGAAACCCTAGATCTAAGGGTTAAGCTTTATTGTGACATGGATCAAGCATCTAAGCCATGGATTGAAAAGTAATCTAAGGGTGGAGAATGATTGAGGAGGATGCAAAGTCAAATACCTAGATCTAGTGGTGGAGATCTAATCTAGATCTAGATCCAATCTTGGTCGTTGATCTTCAAGGGGTCGGGGTCTTCCTCAACTATATAATGGGGGTCTCACTATCTCATTTAACATGATCTCTCATGCTATTGTTATGCTGCCGGAATATTTCTTCTTACTCTCTCATATTTTCTAGCCACATATTTGTATTGAAGCTTTGCCCTAGTTGGGCCATTTAATAGAAGAATTCTTTGGAGGGACATTGTGCTGCAATTCTTTCATGATCCATTTCTTGTGAGGTAACATGTATTTTTTCTAGTTTGCATTTTTTGTAATATTCTAGTTAGCTCTCCACAAAGTGTTTTGTGGAGAGATTAGAGAGTAAAAGTGTTTTTATTCTCTTTTATGAATGTTTTAACATTTTTCTTTCAAAGTATTTTGCAGGAACTGTTAGACATTCATCACTAGGTTTACGATTTTGCAGATCTAGATTTATTTGCAGGTTGTCCAAGCAAGGAGATCTCTCCAAGGGCTTCGTTTCGGCAATTTTTAAATTCGGCCATTGACTTTCAGCCTTCCTGAAAAAGGGTTTTATTCACTGTATAGTGAATATAACCCTTGTTTTAGGGCCCCCACCTATTATATATTAGTTTAGCCTTTTATATCTGTTATTTAAACATTGTTTAGGTGGCTGGAAACTCATTTTCCAGCCCTCTAAATCTCATATTTCTGCCATTTTTACATTCAGATTTTTACTGTAAATTTTGTACTAAACTTTTTTGATAAACCTCTTTAGTGTTTTCTGTGATTTCCAGCGAACATAGCTTGCTGGTTTATGACAGGTTATGCACAAGTAAAGGAGAGGTGCTGCCCAAATAGGCCCAGAATCTCCTCAATCTTCAACCGGTCCAAAAAGGGGTTCAAACCCTCACCTCTCTCTTTCATTTTCTGATTATTGTAAACCCCAAACGAGAGTCTCTCTTGGGGTATTCTTCAAAGCTTATAAGCATTTGTAATCCATAAGTAAATAGATTAGGAAGTAGAGTAGGAAGTAGGATATTAGTTTGCTTAGATTTCTGTTTATGCAATTTTATTTTTCTGGTTAAAAAAGTAATCATACAACCCATCCAATCCTGTGTATCCTCTATCCACTTGTCGTCTCCCTTTAGGGACTTCAAGCTGGATATGAAAAGCAGGAGAAGTGGAGGCTTAGGTAATTAAAACAACCTTCTTCTTTTGTACTACAATCAAACACACTTTATTTTCCAAGTCCAAGATCAAATACCGACACCTCCCATAAGGGATACAGCTTGGTCGATCTTGTTGATCGTTTTAAAATAAACATTGCATGTTAATCACCCAGATAAAATTTACTTCTAAAACTTACCAACAACAACTTCCCATCTTCTGCTCCTCTACTCGGTTATCACCCTTCGGGGTACTCACGAGATACGACCAGGAGACAGGGAAATCTTAGTTTAATAGGCATCCATCTAGTAATTGTCTGGTTGATTAAAAACAGTGACCTCGGAGGCGACTTGGGGTAGTAGACCATGGGGGGTCTCTAGGCGCTTTGACGTCCTCCTTGTTGAGCACCAGGCCATT
>LPNX010316811.1:161432-186134 GCA_001517045.1 Pseudotsuga menziesii | reverse complement strand
TAGGACCTATGCTTGAGTCAAATGATTTGAATGTAGAGGATTTTTTTAAATCCCATATTTACCCAAAGAAAAAGAATTAGACCAGACAGTGTACCACTTGGAACTAGAAAGGACTATAGAAAATTCCATAAAAATACTAAATATATGTAGCAGTGGATAGTCAATAAGAAGATTATTAAGCCCCCTCATATAAGCTAAAGGTATTTTTTAGCTAAACACATGTTTTCATATCCCATGCATTTGCCTATTATAGAACTATTCCCTTCTGCCCCTGCGGCCTCTTTTTATAATTTTTTTGACACAGGCACCTCGACAGAGGTCCATACCTCGACCGAGGTATTTCTTAACCCTTGGTCGATGTTTAAGAAATACCTCGGTCGAGGGCTTGATAAAAGCTCGGTCGAGATATTAAAACCTCGGTCGAGGGCTTGTTAAACCCTCGACCGAGGTACGTTTTTCTGTTTTTGCCGAAATGCGCTTGCCAAAAAGTGTTACCCAGGTCCGCGGATTCACCCATTTTCATTGAGTGATGGGAAGGAACGGAGGATCAGTCCTCGAGGGAAGACTAGTGTCAGTATTAGAAGGGAGAATGAAGTCAAAATAGGACTTAGGGAGGCCTTGCATTTCACAGAAGTGAGATTAAACTGGTGCATTTCATCATCAAAAACAAAAAAAATGTAAGTACAACTTGACTACTGTCCATTACTTCTAAGACCTTTAAAGACATAACGTCAACAAACAACTTGACAACTGCAAATGATTTGCCCAATGGACTAGATTATAGCCTTCTATGCTAGGTTTACTCTACAGCTTATGAAAAACACACAACCATGAAAGAGATGCCCAAATGTATCAAAAATCCCAACATGATTTTTCTATTCAACTATGGGGAAAAATCCTCCCAAAATTTTTCCATCCATTAAGTGGAGAACGTTGGTCCTTTTTAAAGACCCAAAAAGGCCATTCTTGCCCTTTTTTTTTTTTAATAAAATAATACAAATAAAATAAAAAGGTATTAAGTTTGATCCCTTTTTCTTTTATCTAAGAAATATCACAACTAAGGTGCCACTGCCACTTTATTTAAGGAAATCGCTGCCAGATATGTGATAGATATAAGTTGTAACTCCACCATCCACTTAGCATAGAATGTGAAAATTTATCCACAGCTTGGACAGACTTGAAAACTGCCACGGAGACACCACGATGGATTAGAAATCCGAAACTCCAGCTGAAACCGTGAATTTGACTCTCCGGCTAATCTGTATTTCCATAAAAGACTACCACGCTGCCCAAAAAATATACTGCATACTCCATCGCCCATGCTCTATTAGCTGCATAAGAATAAAACGCTGATAGAAAATTTTTACACTGTTTCAAACGCCGATTTTGAAAAGTTAACATCAAGGCTCAGTTTGAAAATGATTGGAGGTATTCACGGTGACTGGCTGCCAGCTCTCTAGTCCAAAACGGAGTTGAATGCACCAACAACCCGTGATTAAATCACCTTTGGAGAGATCGTAATTTCAGATATGGTTTGGTTGGCGTTGGATTCCATAGATCGTGGTTTCAATCAGCGTGGAGAGTGCATGTTCTAGGTGGATATCCCAACGTTGAAGTTTGATCCCAGCATGCCGATGCATGGTCGCTCCCAAAAACCACTTCCATATTTACCTTCTTCATTATTACATCAGAGATGTATTCCATGATAACACCCACAGTTTGAAGATGGACAAATCCTTGAAACCCTAGTATGTAATCGACTAATCCACCTTCATACTGTGTCCATCTTGGTGAGAAGTCGTTAACCAATCTCCTGTAACAAAGCGGTCACGAATGCTTTTGATAGTCTCTTGATTTGACCAGTCATTTAACTGTGAGCAGTCTACTTGGGATTTGGTGCAGTCATCAGCATGTCAATATGTCCATCGGGTTTTTTTCTTCTCAGAATTTCGCTTCAGCTTGAAAACTTCCTCTTCATCACTACTGTCACAATCACTATCTTCCGCCAGTTCGTGAAAGGAAATTGAAGTGGATGTCGATGTAGAATGGCCATACACGAGCTGCATCAAATTTATTTTCCTTTTGGCAATTGTTCTGGAAATTAAACTTTCTTTCCATCGCCCATCTTACCTTTTTGTCTTTGTCTGATAAACTTTCATATCCATTTGGTGCTCCCCCGACTACTGCTCTGGCCTGAACTGCATCACAAATTTGTGTTTTGCAAATCAATGAGAATCATTTTTTATGTAGCAACTTCCTCCCCAAGGATTACCATGTTAGGATGTGACTGTAGGGTACACTCCGGAGCAACATGAGAGGCCTTCCTACCCATCGGTTGAATAAAGTAATAATAATTCTCTGCGGACAATGCAGGGGTGCAAACATTGCTGATAAGTTGTGCATTCACCTTTGTTTGACATCCCGATTCAGCAAAAGTCTCAGCTAATTGAGTTCAATCAATGTTTTATGTGACACCTCCGATGATAATAAGTCTATCCAACTTCAAAGCTTGGCATGCAGCATTCACTTGTGGCGTTGTCCTTATCTGATCTTTTTGTTCTGCCAATTAGATCATATCCACCTTAATGAATTAGCTTCCCCCAATTGCTTCTGTGTGGCATGCACTAAAGAAAGGAATATTTGCAGAGATGATGATATTGAATTCTGTATCTTTGGAGATATAGACTAGTGCATGCTCTATGGACACCCATGTCAGAGTTTAAAGAAAATCCCACTCATTATTGTAACTGAGACCTTAAAGAATGATTGTTTGAAAGCTCAAAAGTGCTGATGCATTTTGAGGGGTAACAAAGTCCATCTGATTTGTTCCAACTACGATGTTTTCGTTGGGATCGCCATTCCAAGCATTGGCATCATCTCTTACCGTTGTATAACCTATCAAAACTACTTGCAAGATCCTCATTCTTACAAGAAATTTTCAAGATAACCTAATGAAAATACATACCCATAAGTTCATGTAAAGTTTCAAACTTCAAAATATAAATTCTTAGGAACTCCTCTACCAAGGAAAAATTATTAACAATAAAGTACAAATAGCTAAAGCAACGTTTGGAGGTAGAAATTATGTTATTTGAAAGCCATGTAATTATTTCTAAAGTATAAACCTAGATGCATATTAGATGCATATAAATTGACCTTACATTAAATATAAGTCATAAATTGACAATCAAGGCTTCAAGACTAATAGAATGAGCATGTTTGGAATAGACTTAAAAGACCTTTGAAGTTACAAACATATACTCAAGATATCTAAATCTTGTTGATGTATTTGTAACTTCAGAATGTATTTACTTGTATATCTTATGTCTTGTACCCCGATGTTTATTCCAGGAAGTGTCTGTAATGTATTTGAGTCATGTCATGTCCCGATGTTCCTATCAGGAGATTCAATAATGTAAACAAGTCATGTCAAGTCATTGTGGGTAACCCTCCTATTGTTCAAGGTTTAAAGTCCTCGCAGTTCTGGGGCCTTAGGGTTATTAGACTCTCCTAGAGAAGTCGGCGCTAGTGAGTTATTTTCAAGTCGAGAATTAGTATATATAGAGAATGAGCCTCTTTATTTATCACACACTCACTCACACTCAGTTGTAGCGCATAGATGAGAGAGAAGAAGTTGTTGGGGCTAGAAAGAAAGAGGCTACTGCTGTCGGGAGATCATCTTACTGTTTTGGGGTTTTACTTTTGGTGTTGATTCTATCTCTGAGGAAGTTGCGAGGTTTCCTCTATTTATGGTTTCCCCGAGGAAAAACATTGTGTTCATTGTCTCTAGTGTTTGATTGTTGTGCTTGTTATTCTCTCAGTTAAAGATTCTAATATAATGCTAGCTTAAATGATAAAAATCTAACATGGTATCAGAGCTAACCTGAGAAGAAGACATTGTGCAGCTGCGAGAATTAGGGCTTCTTGCTTTTTAAATCTCTCTCCACATATTTTCAACAAAAGAAGGTTGGGCTGACTCTCCTCCCTGGGGCGCATCTTTCTGTCGAAGCAAAATATGATTTTGAGCTTTTTCAGTTTTGGACCCGACACTACTGCGGAAAATTAGGGCTTTCCACAGAAGTGGAATTTTTGAGTGAGCCCAGGACTAGATTGATCTCCTCCTCAAAATTGAAGTTTAGAGATCAAGATCAAAGCATTTGGTTGGACAGAACTCCGGAAAATCCAAACCCTAATCTTCTTCTGAACCAACGCTGCAAAAATTCAGCTCCAAATCTAGATCTGACATCTTGACCTGGTAAGATCTAAATATTTTGTATTTCCATTTGAGGTTCTCAGTTAATATGTCTCATCATACCAAGCTTGATGAAAAGCTTAAGGGAGCTGATAAGTTTCGAGCCTGGAAGTATAGGATCTCCCTGGTCCTGAAAGAAAATGAGTTGGACTCCTATATCAATGAGGAGGTTCTAGTTCCAGAGGGAGATGAGGCTAAGGCCTTACACAAGAAGAAGTTGGTTATGGCTAAGAGGATTATTGTTGATTCAATCAAGGATCACCTCATACCACAGGTGTCCTCCCTAAAGGCACCTAAAGCTATGTTTGATGCCCTAACCAAACTGTTTGAAGGGAAGAACATAAACTGGAAGATGACTCTGAGAAGCCAACTAAAGAATGTAAAGATCCATAATGCAGAGACCATCCAGTCTTACTTTACAAGGGTCTCTCAGATGAAGGAACAGCTGGAAGCAGTAGATGAAGAAGTAGAGAATGCAGAGATTATGATGACCACCTTGAATGGTCTACCTAGGGCATGGGAGTCTTTCATTCAAGGGATCTATGCCAGAAAGAATTTAGTCAAGTTCAGCATACTATGGGAAGAATGCTCTCAAGAATAAGCTTAGATAGTAGCTTGAGAGAAAAGATGGGAAGTGAAGATCAAGCTCTCACAGCCCACACCAAGAAAATCAGAAGGGACCATCATCACTCCAAAGGTAAGATTTCACACTCTAGAAGAGATCTGTCTACTATTAGATGTTACACATGTGATGAGAAAGGTCACATTTCCAAATACTACCCTAACAAAGGGAACTCAAAGAAGAAAAAGGCAAACAAGAGAAGACATCATGCTCATGCTGCAGAGGATGATGAACCTTCCACAAAGAGAATCAGACAAGAAAGTGATGAAGAATATGTGCTGATCTCCGCTCTCATGGGAACTATCTCACATGGAAGCAATGATTGGTTTATAGACAGTGGTGCTTCCAAGCATATGACGGGATTCAAAGAATCATTTGTGAAACTATCTGAACATGAGTCAACTCATAAGGTGAAACTTGGGGATGACTACCAATATCCAATAAAAGGTAGTGGTGAATCCTCCTATAAGCTAGACTCTCAAAAGTCTATGAAGATGAAAAATGTATTGTTTGTACCAGGACTAAAGAAGAACCTCCTCTCCATATCTGCATTGGATGCAAAAAGAATGAGGGTTGCTTTTGTAGATGGTCAAGTTCTTATGTGGCCAAAAGGAAAGACTTTTGACGATGCAATAGTGATTGGGGAATAAGAAGGAGGTCTATACAAATTGAAGGGCCAACCAGAACAAGCTTTGGTTCATCACTCAGTAGAACCAAATGAACTTTGGCATAGAAGGCTTGCACATGTGCATTACAAAGCACTACCACTTGTAAGCAAAGTTGTTGAAGGTCTTCTAGAAATGTAGACAGAACATGATGGTGTTTGCAAAGGATGTGCAAAAGGAAAGAACACAAAGAAGACATTTCCAAGTAGCGAGAGCAAGGCAAAAGGAATATTGGAAATCATCCACTCCAATGTATGTGGTCCGATGTCATCCAATTCATTAAGCGGGTATGTATACTATGTTTCTTCTATTGATGATTTTTCTAGGAAGACATGGATATACTTAATGGAAAACAAAGATGAATTATTCAGCAAGTTCAAGGAATTCAAAGGCTTGATCGAGAACCACACAGAAAAAAGATCAAGATGTTTCGATCAGATAATGGCGGAGAATTCACTTCGAATGAATTCAAAGGCTTATGCAAAGATTCAGGGATTAAGAGGGAGTTAACCACTCCATATAATCCACAACATAATGGAGTTGCAGAAAGGAAGAATAGAATGATCATGGAAGGTGTAAGGGCCATGCTTCATGATCAAGATCTTCCCATGCATCTATGGGTAGAAGCTGCAAGAACAACGGTGTATGTACAGAACCATACTCCACACATAGTACTCGAGAATAAGACACCTAAATAAGTCTTTTTTGGCAAGAAACCAGAAGTCATCCATCTCATAATATTCGGTTGTCTAGTGTACATATACATTCTGAAAGAAAAGAGGACAAAGTTAGATCCTTCAAGAATGAAGGGTATATTTGTGGGATACTCTGAATGCTCGAAGGATTACAGAATATACTTCCCAGGATTCAAGAAGATCAACATCAATGGGGATGTGACATTTGAGGAAGACTCAACTTACAACAAATCCAGAAAGATACATGTTGAAGAACCTGAAGAAATAGAAGCACCCATAATTCATGACACAACCATGAACGAAGAATATCAAGAGGAAGTTTGAGAAATAGAAGAACCTCAAGAACCTGTAGATCCACCTCAGGAGAAGAATCCTCACAAGAGGAAACCTACTTGGGTATGAGAAGTTATCCAAGGTGCAGAAAGATATGGGGCTCCAGAAGAATCACACAGAGAAAGGAAAAGAACCAGGTCATGTTCCAGTTATGTAGCCTTATTATGTGATTTCATTGATAAAGAACCTTCCAACTATGAAGAAGCGACAGAAAAGAAAGAATGGAAGGATGCTATGATCGAAGAATACCAATCGATCATGAAGAATGATGTTTGGGATGTTGTCCCAAGACCTGAGGGGAAGTATGTAGTGACTTCCAAATGGATATACAAGATCAAGCATGCTGCAGATGGCAGCATAGAAAAATATAAAGCAATATTCGTGGCTCGTGGCTTCTCCCAGAAAGAAAGATTGTTTACCATCAAATCACTTGGAGTAGAGGACATATTTGTATTTATCAACTAAGTACTTATCCTCCACTTTCCCTTGAATATTTCATTCCCTCTTCATCTCATTTTTACTCTATTATCCCAACACTTTGTTTCCCTCAAGGCAATAGTCTAGGGTTTGCTAGTGTAATCGTTACTTCAATTCCAATTTCTTCCAATACTTTAAATTTCTTATTTATCTTTGTTTTTTATAGGTACTTGGAATAAATACAAAAAAGAGGCTCTAAGGGATTCACTTTCCCCTCCTAGTCATTTCAAGGTAAAAATATTAAAACCCAAGGAGATTAATTATCAAACACCATAATAAAAAACACAAAACCAACATTAAGAAATTAATCCATGGTGTGTTTTAGGCCTCTTGGTTTCTATTAGTCATGTTGATGTATTTGTAACTTCAAAAGATATTCTGATGTATATTATCATTGTATGTTGTTGTATCCCCATTGGGGATGTGTGTTACCCCTTTTCGGGATGTCTAAATTGTGTATAGACCTTGAGGTACAACCTCCGTTGTAAGTTGGTGAAATAGTCCCCAGTGTAACATCATGTAATATGTACTTGTAGTCTCTCTAGGAGAAGTGGGCCCTATGTGAGAAGAGATGTAGGCTCGAGTCTTATGTTTGGTCGGTGACTTGAAAGGGTATAAATAGGGAGGTTCTCTCCCTCACTTATACACACCTCACACTCTCAAGTTTGCATGAGAGAGAGAGATAGTCATAAGAGGAGAGATAGATAACTGTTGAATACTTCTTATTACTGATTTTGATCATCTTACTATTCTGAGGAATTTTGCGGGGTTTTTTCCTTTATGGTTTCCTTGGTGAAAATATTTGTGTCTCGTGTATCTTTTATATCTTATGCATCTTGTTGTACTTATTATCTTTCAAATAAAGATCCTAGATAATATAATCAGATCTTAAGAAAAACTAACATGAAATCAGAGCCTCTCTGAAAGAAGGCACTATGCAGCTGCGGGAACTAGGGATTCCTAGTTGAAGGTGTTCTCTCTACAGATCATCAAGCAAAGAAGGCTAGGCTAACTCTCCTCAGTAGGGCACATATTTTGGTGGAGACAATTTATGAATCGGAGAAGTTTCATTTTTTACCCTGTCACTGGTGTCGAGAGGAACTAAAGCATTAAGTATTGAAGGCTTCCCACCTCAGTTTTCAGAAAGTGACCTAACTGAGAAACTTAGCTCAAGGAGGTGCATCTTTTTGTCCAAATAGTCCCAAACTCCAAGTTTGGAAAATTAGGGTTTCTCTAACAAACCCTAGGTCAGTTAGCTCCAGAACCTAGTCGGACACCTCAAATCGTTAAGATCCAAATCTTTACTATTTCCATTTGAGTTTCTCAATTTGAAAAGATGACTCACCATACTCAGCTTGAGGGAAAGCTTGGAGGGGCTGATAAATTCCGGACATGGAAGTACAAGATCTCGCTGATCCTTGAAGAAAATGACTTGGATCAATTTATTTTTGGAGATGTTCCACAACCAGAGGGAGATGATGCCAAGGTTGCTTATAAGAGAAGCATGGATAAGTCTAAGAGAATAATTGTAGATTCTATTAAGGATCACGTCATCCCCCATGTGTCTACATTCAAGACACCGAAGGAAGTATATGATGCTTTGACAAAGATGTTCGAAGGAAATAACATCAACTAGAATATGACTTTGAGGAACCAGCTAAAGAATGTGAAGATACAAAACTATGAGACTATACAATCATACTTCACAAGGGTTTCTCAAATCAAAGAACAACTTGAAGCAGCTGAAGAGAATGTCAAAGAAGGAGAAATTGTAATGACTACCCTGATTGGTCTCCCTAGATTGTGGGATTCATTTATTCAAGGGATTTGTGCAAGAAGGAAGTTGATCTCCCTCAGCAGACTTCGAGAAGAATGTGCACAAGAAGAACCTAGACTTTTGACTAGAGAAGAAAATATGGAAGCAACTGAAGATCAAGCTCTCGTAGTTTACACCAGAAAGAACTTCAAGAAGAAGGAGAAGAAGGAGAACTTTCACCACAACAAGAAGAAGGACAAGAAACCGAAGAATACCAAAAGAGATCTTTCAAATGTTCGATGTTATACTTGTGATGAAAATGGGCACTTGGCAAGAGATTTTCCCATCCAAAAAAGGAGACACAATGCTCATATTGTCGAAGATGATGAACCAACAAACAAAATATTCAAACGAGAGAAGGATGATTCAGATGAAGAGTATGTGCTAATCTCAACACTTACTGGCACTATCACACATGGAAGCAATGATTGGTGTGTGGATAGTGGAGATTCAAAACATATGACAGGATACAAGGAATCATTCGGCAATATGTCTGAACATGAGTCACCTCACAAGGTGAAACTTGGGGATGGTTATCAATACCCCATAAAAGGGAGTGGTGAATCTTCATACAAGCTTGACTCCAGGAAATCCTTAAATATGAAGGATGTGATATATGTTCCAAGATTGACGAAGAATCTTCTCTCCATATTTGCATTAGATGCAAAGGGAATTAGGGTTTCGTTTTTTGATGGCCAAGTTATGATGTGTCCCAGTGGAAAGACAATAGAGGATGCAACAGTAATTGGCGAAGAATACAGAGGCTTGTACAAGTTGAAGGGACAACCTAAACAAGCATTGGTTCATGAGTTGATTGAACTAAATGAACTGTGGCACAGAAGGATTGCATGTGTGCACTATAGAGCACTATCGATGGAAAGAAAAGTAGTCTCGGGACTTCCAAAGATCCAGGAAAAGCATGAAGGCATTTGCAAAGGATATGAAAAAGGAAAGAATGCAAAGAAGACATTTCCCAATAGTGAGAGAAAGGCTAAAGTAATATTGGAGATATTGCACTCGGATGTATGTGGACTCATCTCTTCTAGCTCATTAAGCAAGTATGTGTACTATGTTTCCTTTATAGATGATTTCTCATGTAAGACTTGGATATATTTCTTGAAAGAGAAAAGTGAAGTTTTCAACAAGTTCAAGGAATATAAAGCCTTGGTTGAGAACCAAACAAATAGGAAGATTAAGATTCTACGGTCAGATAATGGTGGCGAGTTCACTTTGGAAGAATTCAAGGAAATCTGTAGAGAATCTAGGATTAAGAGGGAGTTGAGAACTCCATACAATCCTCAACAGAATGGGGTTTTGGAACGAAAGAACCAGACCATAATGGGAGCAACAAAAGCAATGTTGCTTGACCAAGATCTTCCTATGCACCTTTGGGCGGAGGCAGCAAGAACAACTGTGTATGTACAGGACCATACTCCTCATCGAGTACTTGACAAGAAGACTCTTGAATAGGCTTTCTCATGAGTGAAACCCAAAGTCAGCCATTTGAGAATATTTGGTTTCCCAGTGTACATACATATCCCAAAGGAGAAAAGGAACAAGCTCGATCCTTCTAGGAGGAAGGGTGTATTCATAGGATACATTGATACATAAAAGGCCTACCGAATATACTTCCCAGGGTTCAAGAATATCGACATTAGTAGAGATGTAACCTTTGATGAAGACTCGACATACTTCAGATCTAGGAGGACTCCTATCCAAGAAGTCGAGGGACATAAAGAGACGAGAGTCTGAGATATGGAAATTGGAGAAACAATTCTAGAGGACCATAAATATCACGACATGACATAACCACAACAACCGGTAGAGACATTCCTTAAGAAGGACTCCCACAAGAGGAAACCAACATGGGCATGGGAGCTCTTACGAGAAGCTGAAAGGTATGGCTCTCCAGAGGGAATACATAGAAAGAGAAAGAGGGAAAATCCCTACAATAGCTATGTGTCCCTTCTACGTGACATCATTGATAAAGAACCTTCCACCTATGAAGAGGCTACAAAAAGAAAGAATGGAAGGATGCGATGATTGAGGAATATCAGTCGATCATGAAGAATGATGTCTGGGAGATTGTTCCAAGAACGAGGAAGAAATATTTCATGAATTTGAAATGGATCTATAAAATCAAGCATGTTGTAGATGGAAGCATCGAGAAACACAAGGCAAGGTTCGTAGCATGAGGCTTTTCACAGAAAGAAGGCATAGACTACGAAGAGACATTTGCACCCGTGGCAAGGTACACTTCCATAAGGACCATGATTTTCTTGGTAGTAGTAATGAAATGGAAAGTACACTATATGGATTTCAAGACAACTTTCTTGAATGGTGTAGTTGAGGAGGAAGTGTATGTAGAACAACCACTGGGATTCAAGACACATGACAGGAAGACCCATGTGTGCAAATTAAAGAATTCCTTGTATGGATTGAAACAAGCACCGAGGACATGGTATGATAGGATGGATAAATTCATGATGAGCTTGGTATTTACCAAGAGTAAAGCAGATTCCAACCTCTACTTCAAGGTGGAAGATAGAAGACCACTTATACTCCTGCTATATGTCGATGACTTGTTTCTAACAAGCGATGAGGAACTCATTACAGATGCAAGAATAATACTTTCTACAGAGTTCGAGATGAAATACTTAGGTATGATGCACTACTTCTTAGGCATGGAGGTGTGGTAAAGTGCAGATGGAATCTTCCTTGGGAAAGGGAAGTATGCAGTGGAGATTCCGAAGATATTAAGAATGTTGGACTACAAGGCTATGGCCACATCTATAGCATCTAACTTGAAGCTTCTGAGTGATGCTTCATTTGAGAAGGTCAATGCCACAATGTATCGTCAGATGATTGGCTCATTGATGTATCTGACGAATACGAGACCATACATATTCTTTGCGGTGAACACCCTGAGCCAGTTCCTGATGAATCTAAGATAGGTTCACCTGATAGTGGTAAAACATGTTCACAAGTACCTAAAAGGTACAATGTATTATGGGCTCAAATATGATGTGAATCAGAAGATTAACCTACACGGTTATGTGGATTTGGACTGGGTAGGTAGCGCCACTGACAGGAAGAGCACCTCATGTTGTTGCTTCAGTTTGGGATCTAGCATGATCTCCTAGTTCAGTAGGAAGCAATCATGTGTGGCACTGAGTACAGTCGAGGCATAGTATGTTGCCTCTTGTTATTGTCTGACTTATTTGATCTCCAGTTGGATGTGACTTGCATATTCTGTGACAATCATAGTTGCGTGAAGATGATGAAAAAACCAGTATTCCATGACAAGTCGAAGGACATCGAGATCAAGTTCCACTATATAAGGGATATGGTACAGAGAGGAACAGTGAAGCTCCAATACATGGCAACACAGGAGCAGATAGTAGATGTGTTGACCAAGGCTCTTGCAAGAGTGAAGTTCAAGTACTTCAGAGAAAGACTTGGTGTGATCTAGATCGAGATCCCTCGAAAGAGTGAAGTTCAAGTACTTCAGAGAAAGACTTGGTGTGATCTAGATCGAGATCCCTCGAAAGAGGGAGTGATGTGTTCTAGCATAGCTAGAAATACAGATTGTCTAAGCGTAACATCCTGGCGAAGTTCATAGGTTGCTCAGATGTAATTAGTCCTGATATGCTATAAAGCATATTATCTCACATGGGAAATGCGACAGGTTGTCTGAGCGGGAAAAATCTTGGTGTAGCATGTTGCTCGAATGTAATCAGTCCTGTGACGGGTTATCCAAAGGTAAATACTAAGCCCTGGAGTGGTATGCAGGTTATTTGGATGTAATACACCACGTGGGTTGTCTAAGTGTAAATGTTGACCTCTGGCATGGTACGCATGTTACTTGGACGTAATATTTCCTGAAGGTGGTCTGAACGAAAAAGATCTTGGACGCAGGTTGTTCAGATGTAATCCCTTGAGGTTGACCAGATGAACATAAAATGTCCTGGTTTAGCAGGTTGTTGGGTTGTAATTCATCCTTACATATATATATGAGATATATGTGTTCCCATGTTGATATGATAAGTTCATGAAGCACAAGAGCTACACCTAGGCGGTTCCTTAATAGAATGTGGGTCGACCGTAGATGCTTTGGTTGCTTGTTGTTTTGTCTTGTGCAGGAAAAAAGAGATGATCTGGATATGATGAGATGAAGGTAGAAGACACAGGTTATTTCTGTGGAAATGTAAAGAAGATCCTGGACAATTTCTACGTGAAGGCTTGATCGAGATGCAATGAATACCTCGTAGAGGACTAGGCCTACATCCAACATGAAAAAGGGTTGGCTCTGTAGAAACTTATGATGACAGATAGTATGGTACGATGATAAAATTATAAGAAGATGATGGCAGTAGGTATGATGAAGACTCTATGTCTCCATGATGATGACGATGCGATGAAGACTTAACCAAATGTGTTGGTGACTTTGTAGAGAGATAATACCTTCCTAGTTAAGAGGGAGTGTTGAAGTATTTGTAACTTCGGAAGATATTCTGATGTATATTATCATTGTATGTTGTTGTACTCCCATTGGAGATGTGTGTTACCCCTTTACAAGATGTCTAAATTGTTTCTAGACCTTGAGGTACAACCTCCATTGTAAGTCGGGGCAATAGTCCCTAGTGTAACATCATGTAATATGTACTTGTAGTCTCTCTAGGAGAAGTGAGCCTTGTGTGAGAAGACATGTAGGCTCGAGTCTTATGTTTGGTATGTGACTTGAAAGGGTGTAAATAGGGAGGCGCTCTCCCTCATTTATACACACCTCATACTCTCAAGTTCGCAAGAGAGAGAGAGAGATAGTCAGAGGAGGAGAGATAGATAGTTGTTGAATACTTCTTATTATTGCTTTTGATCATCTTACTATTCTGAGGAAGTTTGCGGGGTTTTCTCCTTTATGGTTTCCCCAATGAAAATATGTGTGTCTCGTGTGTCTTTTATATCTTATGCATCTTGTTGTACTTGTTATTCTTTCAAATAAAGATCCTAGATAATCTAATCAGATCTTAAGAAAAACTAATAAGTCCAAGTACTACCTAGTAGATTGTTAATTTTTTCTTTCATTATTAAATCCTATCAGCATCTTGTTGGTTTCATGACTGTTCTAATCCCTTATTTGCAGATATGAAGATATAGTCATCTTAGTGTTGGATTATGTTTTGAAATAAATATTAGTCTAGTATATTAGATATAGGACTAGTTCTTTTACATGCTCACTATGATTAGTTACATATCTCAAACTCAACACTAAACCTTTCAAATTTTGATTTCTCTTACTCTATCTAGCATGTTGAATTATGATATTAGTTTCACTTAATGGTTAGATGCTAGGAAAATCAAATTTTTCATTGAGATCTGCGTTACATCGTTGCATACCTATATTGTTGCAAATACCACAACCTTATCTAATTATTTTTCTAGTCATTATCATCATAACTAAGTCATAATCATTGTTGTTAATAAGGTTGTTAACACACTTCAAATTTGAGTGGATTTCATGAGGATCTCACTGTTGGTTACTGTCAGTATACCCTATAATGATTGATATTGTCAAATCTCTTCATATACTTTATCAGTGTGATCTTATTGTTGATTATTGACATCGATTCTTAACTTTGATATACCTCTAGTCATTGCAAGTACCATTATTTCTAGACATCTCCTTTGTTGGTATATTTCTAGCATTCAAATCAAAGGTAACCTATAGTGATAGTAATTGTCTACCAATTCACTTTCAAGTGACCTTTAAATCTCACAATTGGATATTAATAATCAACTATTGTTATTAAAATCTCATGTCTAATATGACAACCTATACCTTACATCATTTCACACATATAGATTCTCTTACTATTTAATTAATTTGAACTTGTTGGGTGGCTCATATTGTCATTAAAATTTTATATTTCAAGCATGTGTGTTGTCTTAGAGATTTGATGAATGTTAATAACCCATATGTGGTTGATAATCTAATGCATTCCTTTGCTTTTATAATTTGAAGATAAATATTTGGATACAAAACCTAACAATTAGATTGCTATAAGTTTGTGATCAACTAATGATGACTGTCCATTCTTACTAACCTATGAATGACATGCAATCTATCTATCTCGTTTTTTAAGGATTATTTGAAGATTAATCAGCATATTTAAGTGAATTCGCATACTTGGATTTCCTTGTTAATGTCACCTTGAGACTTAATATATTTCTTATGAATTAGCTTTATGTGGAAGCTCTTAACTGTATTGATTGTATCCATATATTACTCATGAATATTATGTGTGTGATATCCTATGCTTCTAAGAAAATTTTCATTTTGGTTGATGCCCTAATTATTTCATGAATACTAACTTATTTAAGCTAATATGTGGATAATTTTATGAGATCATTTATGATTGCTTAAAAGTGATTTAATGTTTGATTTATCAATCTATTGAATTCATTTATCTAATTACATTATCACAAGTATTGGGATCTTATATTTCTTGTGGAATGTTATTTCATTAATGTTGTTTAAGTTAATGACATGAGTTTACTTTGAATGCAAATGATACATTGAATGCCCATTTCATTAATTTTTGACTTAATCCATTTCAAGCCCTTTTAAAAATAGGCCAAAAACAATATTCCCAGTCCAAAAACAATCGTTCAAAGTGCAAAACAGGGTTCCAAAAGTGCCAATATTGGGTTCCAAAACTGCACTTTTGTATTTGAAATTAACACTTTTGGAGCTAGATTTTGCACTTTTTGAACCTAATGTTGACACTTCCAGAACTGATTTTTGTGTTTTCTAAAGCCGATAGTGATGCTTTTTTAATTTGGTTTTGCACTTTTGAAAACTGAGATTGTCATTCTCAAAAATCTGATCTTTCACATTTTAATTTGGATACTAACATTTTTAGAATATGATTTACTCTTTAAAAACCCCAATTTTGGGCATTTTAAAAATTTAAATCTCATCTGGAAAAATACCATTCATAAGTTTTACAATTGGTAACACATAAGTAACAAGCCCCTCCAAAAAATCAAACATAACTTGATAATAGTGCCACAGATAGAAAATACTATCAAGATAAAAGAAAAATTGTGTTACATTATTCAACAAACTAATTTCATACTTTTGTTCTTGTAATGATATCTAGTTTCCTTGGCAAGTTCTTGTTATGCAATAAGTCCATGTAACAAGGCTCCATTGGTATGAAATATTATAAACCATTAATCTTGTATATGCAAACAAATAAATTTATTCCATAAATCACATTAATATTTAAATTTGTACATATTAATATTTATGTTTCTATATAACAAAATTAATAAGTATAATTGTTGCAAATATGACAACCAATTTTAGAAAAAAACATCATCACTTGCATAGTTTTCTTCTTATTATTTCTATCCAACAAGGAATTATGAAAATATTAAAAAATGTTTTCACATGTCGTTCATAAGAACCATTAAAGGTCGAACTATATCAAAATATAGATGAATCCATTAGAAGAGTATAAAATGACAGATATGAGAAATATGAAATATCCCAACAAAAGGTGGTGTCTAAAGGAACTATTCGTGGGAATTTAAGCACAAAAATTGACCACTCAGTGGACCCAAATGGTCGACTATTGTGTCTTGACTAAATGCTTGTTGTTGCTCCTACAAAACAATTTTTTTCAATATTGTCATCTGAATTTGAATGTTTTTAACCAATGACTCATGTTTGACTGAGACCCCAAGTGACTCAATAGTGAACACAATCATGTATTTTTGTCTCTTTCATATGAACCATCAAATGTCGAATCCGATGGAATTTTCAAACGTTTCTCTTCTCCGTCATCGTCTAAAAGGTATTGACCATCATCTACAAACAAAATATTTGATGTTTCATATATGTTATACACCTGAGTGGCACCTCTCCGTCCGAGTGCCGACATCCCTCATGTTGGCACACAAAAGGACACCTATGGATAGAGGTTTGCCCAAAACACTATAGCTTGGTTTATCATGAAATACATTCTCTCACCATCCACCTAGTTACTTTGGCATTTAACCATGTTGAGATGTATTCGCGACTTTCCTATTATACAACTCGCGCATCATTCGCGAGTCTCGGTTGTTACAGGTCGCGCATCCTTGTATTCGCGGGTTTCTCTTATGCTAAGCCGCGAATCATTCGCGGGTTGCTCTACTGTATACCCGCGCATATGTCTCAAACATTAAAACATAAAAACTTTCATTGATTGGAGATTAGTTAAGTCATTTAACTTAATTTCCTCAACTGCCACAACTTCCCCAACCTTCGAGAACTGCCTTATTTCACCCATATAAATACAGGCCTTGGGGAGGGTGTGGGTTACTTACACTTGGAGAGCAAAGTTATGCTGGTGGAGTTTATATAGAAGTCTTTGGAGCAGTTGAACTCAGAATCCTTTGGTTGCAGAGGAGTCCTTGTCTCAGACGCTGGGTTGTAACCTTAACTCTTTCCATTATTGATAATAAAGATATTACTTCTTCCATATGTGTTTCATGTCTTGTGATTGGATGAATGTTTATATTTCAGTATGATATATGTTTTATCTAACCTGCTTATATGTACATGAATCATCTCGTATTTGGAAGAGTGTTTCTTGACAGGTGAAAGAGGAGCAATCCTGAAGATTCTGGAAGTGGAACAGAGAGGAAGAGAATAGCAAGGATCGAACTTCGTTTAACAAGTAAGTCCTTCTAACCCTCCTATTTCCTATTCTGTACTTTAAGAGTCAATTGTCTGCAAGTAATTGAGTATGTTGGTAACCCTGACCTTCGGTTATTAGGTGTATTATCCTGTACAACAGAACTGGTGGCTCTGCTGGGGAGACATCTTCCTCCGTCACGGAGGAGGAGATGTAGTACAGAGTGTATATGACGAAAAAAGTATAAAACAAACCACAACATCTATCTACATATTGGAGAAATACATCTCTCAACATTTTTTTTGTAATCATGAATTACTTCACTTAGACATCAATAAGATGAGTAAGAGTACAAATAATTTAAACAATGATCTTGACCCAAAAAAAATACCAAGTTTCCATCGTCCAACCATTCAAATTCACTAATATTGAAATTTTTTACTTCTTTGATTTAAAAAATATCATTTTCTTTCCAACCATATAAATAGTTGCACATATTGAACACGACTAGCTCACAACAAAGTGTGTTTTGAAAGTAACTAACTCCCTTCAATGTTTTCTACAATGGCGATGAATAAAAAGATTGATAGCCAAATCTTGTAGTATCTCTATGAGAATCTATCATGACACCGATTTCCTTTTGCTTGATATATATTTCCGAAATGGTAGAAGTTTATTTTGGAAACCTAAATTCATCTTCCTCTACTGCTTGCTTTAGTTTGTTCATTGAAGACTTGACTTTCTTTTCATTATAGTATATTGCAAAGCTGTTGAAAATGATTTGGAACAGTTCTATTGACCTCAACCACATTTTTGGCAGACACATCCTTGGATGAATACAAATAATAGTCTTCAACAATCATATTTCTAGTTGTTCTTTCATCTTTCACTCATGCAATATTATAAAAGAGTATTTGTATTGGCATTACAGTCTACTTTTGTACTCAACCAAACTAATCCCTGAATTATTTTCAAGGTAGTGATTCTGGATTTTGTCTCATCCATATCACGTAGAGGTATAAAAAAGTTAGACTCATATTATTTTGTTTTGTTTGCACAAAATCATATTGATTGGGTGAGCATGCCAATGAACCATTTTTATAAAGCTCAAATACAATATGTCATTCATACCAAAGCTCATCTGAAATCAATACAAGAGTCATCTTTAAGTCTATCCTTGATGGAAACATCAAATATATCTACACATTGATTCTAAAAAATAAATTTTAACAGAAGCCGAGAAATATATTAGTTTGAAAAAAAGGTTGTGCACAACCATTCATTACAAAATTGGAACCATGGAAATATCTTGTTCCTGAATAAGATATTTTGTGAAGGCATAAAGTGATGGAATTCACCAATTAGGATTTGTCCCCGAAGTGAAAGGTGGATACAAACACAAAATTATGGGCCAAGTTTGCTCATAATTGAGAGAACTAATTGCTCATCCTTTTAATCAATCCCACACTGCTTGCACTGCATGACAAGGGATTTGATTTTTGAGAAGAATTGACGGTAAATTTCAAAGTTGATGGGTTGTAGTGCAATTAGCTCATTCTCCACAATATGGCCCCTCAACTCATCCTTCTTGCCAAACAAGGATTCAATTTTCTCCCATACTTCCTTTAGAGTTTCCAGTCCATCAAGATGGAAGAGTAACTCCCTAGAGATGTGGATGCACATGAATCCAAATGATTCATCCAACTTGTTTAGATACTTTGACTTCTAAAGAGGCTACTGGGGTTTGAACTCTCTGCCCATGGTGACCCCGTACATACCCTTGTTGTGCAAGACTATCTACATATCATCCCTCCAATCAAGATAGTTGAAGGGTGTGACGATCCTGGGTGTCAAAGATGTTGAATTCTCCATCTTGTAGCTTCAAGAAACAACTAATTATTCATAAAATATTCAATTTACCTGCAAAAACACTTCAATTCAAATCAAACCAATTCAAACACTCTCCACTTTTACATGTGCACTTTCTCTGGGTGCATCACACCTGGCTATATTTCTCTGGACAAAATCCATAGGGAGCAAGGCAAGAATATCAAGAATTCTGTGGAACCCAATTTCTTCTGGTGCATCAATGGAAGTTTTCGGCATTTGAATTTGGCCTGTATACCTGCTCTTATACCATGTTCAATTTAGAAAATCTTAGGATCCTCAGGACTGCATGAATTCACTGTGAAAGAAGGTTACAGGAGAGAGAAGTAATTCAATGTAAACTGATCAAACATTCATGGTGAAAATTGAACAACCAGGAGACAGAATTTGGTTAGCATAACATTACATGAATGATCATTTACCTATTTGTAATACAATTATGATACAATAGGAAGAATTTGAATGTCATATGTAGGATTCGAATTCACCAACTTGTACTGAATCCAGTGCTAAATCAATGTGGTAAAATCACCACTAGAGACTCACTAATGCAACTCTGGACAACTGAACTAGTTCACACCCAGTTAACTGATCAAGGTAGGTGAGAAAATCTTCCTAACCTCCCTTAAATAATGCAAAGTGGCTTTATACTAACTAATGAGAATTAGAGCATAACTTAGCATAATTGAACACCTACTAGGGTCAACTACTGATGACTATTTGTGGTACTTAGTGTGGGTTCCTAAATGATAGGTAATATCAGCCAATTGTAACCTGACAACATTAGCTTATCATAGAAGGGTCTGTTACTATTCTATTCTTGGATATTTTTGTTAACTTTGAAGAACAATTAGTGGAATTTGGGATGACCACAACTGCTGAAATTGAAATATGATAGAGTGTGACGATAAAAAAATTGTCAGTAGTTGGTGCAAATATCAAAGGTCATAAGTGCATAATCAACATTGAATCACATTTGTGCCCTTCTTGGATCAAAATAAAATAAAATAAAAAAATCTTCAGAATGTGTTGTAGATTGGGAAATTATTATTTTGGGGATTAAACACCAAATTAAAAAGGTCCATTTATCTTTTAAATCCAGATTTCCTTGTTGGATTTCTCTACATAAAGGCCTCGCGGTCAGGACAAGTTCCATCCCACTAGTCGCATTGATGGTTATTGTGTTTCAAAACATGAGAACGTCGATGTAATAATCTTTATCGTTGTCATCTATGGTTTTTATCTATGTGAGTATGGAAGGAAGTCAAGTAATCACACTTCAATTGATAAAATATAGGAAGGTGATGATACAAGACCAAATATTGTCTGTAAAAAAGGGACGTGATGTAGGGCTATGAAGTATTGTTGTTTTCCAAAGTTTTGCATGCATTTGTTGATTCATGGATCACTATGAGATTTAATTGCTTATGTTTTGTCCTATATCCATCACTTAATTTTTAGCTCTTAAATTGATTCTCTTTATCTATTAAAGATAATGTTATATTGTTGAGGAGATGGAAGATTGAACGATGTCCATGGATTTGTGACTACTTAAAAAGTGGACCTGGATATCTAATAGTTTATTATCCTTAATTAATTTTTGGCATGTGTTTTACAGGAGGTATGGCAAGATGTAGATCCTGACAATATGGTGTATGAGGTGTGCTGCTTAACTAGATTTTTCCATTGGAATTTTCTATTATTTCACATCATCTATTTGAAGTTCTTTATTTATTTATAAAGATTTAATTTTATGATTGGTAGGAACTAGTTTCCTTGAGCGATGTTGTTGGCACCCAAAGTAGAGGTCTTTCTCCATAGTTGATTTCCTCTTTCCCTTTGTCTAAATATGTGCCAGAAATCCCAAGTGCAAGTAACTCTTAGAAGTAAGAAATCTTATAATTCAATTATAAGTAAAATTATAATTTTAATTATTATCAAAATATTTAAATATTTAATTTTGTAATATGTAAAAATTAGTATTTTATTTTATAGTTGTTTTTATTTTAAGTATATATATTAAAAAAAAATATCCCCCCCCACTCTCTCTCTCTCTCTCACACACACACGCACACACACACACACACACTATATATATATATATATATAATGTAATAACTTATAAATATCAATACAAGAATTTTAAATTGAATGTTGGAAGACACATATTTTGCAAACAATTCGTCTTTATAACAATTACCAATTATTTATTTATTTTAATTATGATTTAAGTATGAGTCCTCCCTAACATCGTTGAATTCCATAGATACAATATAATTGCATGAATATAACTTTATTTTCATGCACCATCTTTATAACGGTGACTATAACACCAATAAACTTATGAACATGATATTTTATAACGCTTTTGTGTAATATCGGCTTCCTAGATCTAAAACAAATAAATCCAAAACATACACATTTATGAACTAAATCCATCTCTTTTGGCAGCCATTAACAATATCTGTCTAATTCCATATCTACTATACTCAGACATAACCTTGTAACAAATATTGAAACAAATGAAACCTCTACTTAAACTAAATAGAAACATTGGCAACCTCACTATAACGACATTGTGATTACTATACCACTGACCAGGTCAATGCATCCCATACACCATTACTCATTACTCATGACTGACATACTTCTCTGAACATACAGAGCTCTAACGAAGCTCGGGACGAGAGTCAATGGTGTAGAAAGAAATAGGATGACCTGAAAGAAGACTCGCAGATTCTTCCTCATTCTAGAATCCAAGAGACAAAAGGTTGTTGTTGAAATCCACCTGCATTCTAATCTCACAAATTTGAGTGCTACCAATCTCTCTGCAGTGAACTAGTTATCTTGTCCCAAACTTGCTAATATAGAGTGTTATAGTATTTTTCAGAAGAAAGAACACTTTGATCAACCACTTTTTTTTCTTTTCTCCTGTCCATTTTAGAAAGGATGAGCCCTGTCCATTTTAGAAAGGATGAGCCAATGATGATTGTACTAACAAGGTGCATTATTGGAAGGAGAGTTGTTGTGTACTTGAGTTGTGTCAACATTGTCTAAAGTTAGGTTAGCAATTATTATTGTTGAAACGCTTCAATTGTTCTACACAATGTTATAATGTTCATTACTAGGCTACCTCCTAGATACTAAAAGAAAAACATCAAAATACCTAAAAAGTGTGGCATGCTAATTCTAAGAATACAAGAGCAATGATGTAATACATTTTGGGAATGTTGTTAATTAGATACTTCAATATTGTTTAGTATTGTGCGAGTGGATAAGAAAAGAAAATAAACATAATCAAGAAAAATAAATTTAGTGCACAATAAAATAAGATGTTTTCATTGTGATACATTGAAAGAAACCATATTAATAACTCTAAGTAATCATTTTTGTTCTTATTATATCCACCATGTGGGAATGGTAAATAGCATGACATTGTCAAAAACAAGTCATTTCACTAGAATCATCTTTAACTCACCCTATGAAAAAATGAATCAATAAAAATAAATAAATAAAGTTGTAAATCAAATTGTTCGTGCTTTAGAAACTACTCCTACACTTTATTAGTAAGACTAGAGCAACACAATTAGTTCACTATTAAGAAGATGGCATTACTTGAATTTATCAAATTGCATACCAACATTGTGATTTAATGCCAAGGGAAATGTATATAAATAGAAAATAGCATACAACCAAAAACTCTCAATATGATTTATCTTACCTTACCTTTTAATCAGATGTATAGAATGGAATTTCTGTTTTTATATGCAAATTCATTGAAATCTAAACTCCTCAATAGATTCTTATCATATGGAGATGGGTAGGTTTATTGTACTATGTATCAGTATAACAATCATATCATAGAAATTACATTTTACATCACATGGATAATTCATATCATATCACACGGAGGGATGGATCATTGAAATTAAAGTTTACATCACATGGATGATTCATATCATATCACGTGGAGGGATAGATCTGATAGGATTATTGTATTGATATAAGTAGAGAAATCATACCATGGAACTTAAAGTTTATATCTCATGGATGATTCATCTAGGTAACATTTATAAAACTAATTAACAGAGTTTTACTGGATATAATATTTATTACATCATACGAATATATTTATTATAATTATAAAAATTCAAAATGGTATTTATTTAATAATTTTATAATATATTATAAGGTTATTTGAATTGTTTATATTGTTTTTACATGGTTATTTCCTCATCATCAATGCGAGTTATGATCCAAAGGGTAAATTTACAATAACATCAATTGAGTTTATAAGCATCACAAATTCACGACGGAACAACGACGATTCGATATGAATTCAGAATTCCCAGGGCTCTCGTGTATTGCTCTCCACGTTGGATTTTGTAACATTTTGAGATAATGGAAGTGGAAGAAGAGAGAGATTCTGCCAGGGTTGTGGGGATGGCTGATTGTGGGGAGCCCCAGATTGCTCGGAGCCATGCCTCATGTCAGTCTCTAGAATATATCTAAGAAATACGGTTCTATTTTCTATCTCAAATTAGGAACGTCTGGCATGGTGGCGGCGTCATCTCCAACTGCAGAAAATGTGTTTTTGAAAACATTGGATGTAAATTTCTGCAACAGACCTGGAAACGTCAGTTCCAAGTAGCTAGCCTATGATTATCAAGACATGGTGTGGTATCCCTACAGAGACCTATGGAAGATGTTATGAAACCTGTGCAACATGCACATGTTGGGTGGGAAGGCGTTGGACGATTTCCATCCCATACGAGAGGCTGAGGTCAGTTTACTACTGCTCTCTATTCTCAAACACTCCAATCGTACTGGTAAGACTGTGAATGTGTCAGAGCTTCTTAGTGTCTGCGCCACCAACATTATCAGCCAGGTTATTCTAAGCAAGCGGGTATTTGAAGGGGAAGGAGACGAGGCCAACAAATTCAAGGATATGGTGGTGCAACTTATGATTATTGTTGGTTACTTCAACATCAGAGATTTCATTCCAAAATTCATTCCTTTCATTCCTTTAGTGGTGTGGATGGATTTTACAGGCATTTATGTTGGAAAATGGTAATTATTCGTAGATCTGTACTTAATCTTCAGTCGACTTTGTCAGAGGCCGTACAAGTCGAAATCTTGTCTGTCAGTCTGACAAGGAGGAAAAGTCTACGAGTAGGCAACATAGTCCAGTCGAATTTATTTCTGAAGCTAAGTTGTTAGATAGATAGTAATTACAGTCTTTAATGGCAAGTCAGTAGGCCCATGCTG
>LPNX010316811.1:143238-157051 GCA_001517045.1 Pseudotsuga menziesii | reverse complement strand
ACACATTCCAGTATCTGCGTAGTTATCTTGGAATGACAAGTTCCCCACAGTGAACTCTGTCATAAACAGAGCATGTCTAAGCTCTGAGACATTTTGTAAAGTTTTGTTTTAAAAACCCCATGTGCTCATAATTAAGGGGGAGTGTTGGAAAATGGTAATTATTCGCAGATCTGTACTTAACCTTCAGCCGACTTTGTCAAAGGCCGTACAAGTCGAAATCTTGTCTGTCAGTCTGACAAGGAGGAAAAGTCTACGAGTAGGCAACATAGTCCAGTCGAATTTATTTCTGAAGCTAAGTTGTTAGATAGATAGTAATTACAGTCTTTAATGGCAAGTCAGTCGGCCCATGCTGTAGCAATTTTCAAATTGCCTATAAATAGAAGAAGCATTTTTGTAAATCAGTTGGACACAGGAACACAAAGACAGTCACACAGAGCAGAGGAACTTAGGGTGAGGAAGAACAGTTGAAGCTCAAGCTTCTGTGCATGTAATTTAGTCGAAGAGCTAAAGCTCTGTAGACCGACGAGTCTGGACAGACAAGTCTGGACCTACCAGTTTGTAACTGACAAGTTTGTATTACTTTGTATTTCAGCATAGTTAATATATTGAAATAGTTTGTGGGTGAATGCATGATTATATGGTCGCATATATTTCCAGATTTACATCTGTAAATGTCTTTTACAGTTACTGTTAAGTGAAAGAACAAGAACCCATAAAAATCTCACTGCATGAAAGTTCCAGGTTTTACGGCACATTGGTCGACTCAAGTCTTCCTACATATTTGGCCACATGTTTCTCATAAGTTATTTGGATTTGTAAATGTGTCTATTTTACTTCATTTTATTAACAGGTGAAAAGCATTTGTAATTTCTTAAGTCTTTAGACTAAGAAACATGTCTTGCAGATTTCAACCAAAGTAAGCCGACTGGAGTGGTCGAAGAGCCGACCTGAGTGGTCGGTTGGTCAGCCGACTAAAGCAGCCGACTTGGTCGAAGGTCCGACTTGGTTGGAGAGCCGACTTGGTCGGATTAAAAGTGGTCGAGGTAAAAATCGGTCGGACAAGTAAGTCGGAGTAATTTTGGTCGAGTGAAGGACTGACTAAAATTTATAAACTTGTCTAGTCGGACATAGACAAGTTTCACCCGACTGGTGAAAAAGAATAGTGGTCGGTGTGAAAGGTAAAAGTGAAAATTTGAAATTTGAATATTGACTGAGCCCTAAACCCAAGTTTAGTCGGCTCGATTTTGGCCATCAATTTAGCGAAATATTAAGAAACTGTAAAAGCAATTTGACGTGGTGTTAACGAAGATGATCAAAGAACACTAGTCCACATCGAAGCAACAAGCATCTCTGGATTTGCTAGACGTGCTTGTGTTTCATATGGACAGTCGTGATAGCCATGGAAGGAGACTCTCGAAGGTCCATATTAGGGCTCTCCTTTAGGTGTACTACCTAAATTTCTATTTTTTTGTTTTGATGATATAATTTATATTTTGGTTGCTAATTATATACTATAGGTGTTTATATTTTAAAATTTAGATTGGATTAATATTTATGTTATTTTTGTTTTGATGATATAATTTATATTTTGATTGATAATTATATACTATAGGTGTTTATATTTTAAAATTTAGATTGGATTAATATTTATGTTTTTCTTAGATTGTATGGAGATGATATAAGTTGGATTGATTTCAAGACTTTTTTACCAAATAGAAAATAAACTATTTAATAGGTATATAAATATAAAATAACTGGTATTATGAATGGAAAATTGATAACATTGATAACTGTTTTAGTGGAAAACAATCCGTTTAACTAGAAAAAAAAACAATTAGGTTGTAGATTTTGTATTCATGGTGTAGGAGGATGGACGCAACCATGCCACATTTTCGTGTAAATATTTTAACTTCTAATTTTGTGCAGGTTGGAGAGATCAATCATCATCATAGCTATTAGTAATTTTGTTTACCATGCACTGGGAGATTAATATTGTAAATTTTAAGGGAAACAAACCCTCATGGAAAACATCACGATATTTATGTTGTTCAGAGAATAGTTTATTGTGGGATTATGTGACACATTGGATAACATTTCAAGGGATTTTCCCTTATTATTGTACAACCAAATCTCATGAAATAAAGTGATCATCTCCCACCATGACAGGACACAATGTTCTTAAAAAAAATCACGTGTTTAAGCCTCAGCCAAGGCATAATCTGATGCATGATCATTGTATTGAGGCATTTGTGATGGTGCGTTCTGATTTTTGGCTCAAGAATCAACAAGAAGTCCAAGTAGTTTCAATTGAATCGAGGCTAGCCAGCTCCATGAAGTTAACTGTTTTCAAATTGCAAGGCTTGATCAAGAAGAATGTTAACCTAAACAATCCAGCGAAGGGATTTTTTTTATATATTTCTTCTTATCCACTCCGCGCATTGATTTTATCTTTCTTTGAGAGGGTCATGAGAGGAATATTATAAGGTATTAGGGGATTCTGAAAGCCTAAAATTTGAGGCCACTTCATGAATCATGAACGAACTTCTCCAATCAATGTTGATTGGAGAAGTTGAATTTCTACTTCCACAAGCTTATTCAGTGCATGATTTTCCATAAGCTTAATGGTAGAACTTCATTATTCAGTGCACAATTTTCCATAAGATAAATCGTAGAACCTCATTTGATGTAGTTATAAGTATCATATGAGGTTATAACATTAATTCACGCACTACCAATCCTAATAAGGAAAAGACAAGGGTTACAGATCACAAGGTTGTTCACAACATATTCATGCAAACTAGGTATGTTTTGGTAGTCCTACGCAAAAACATCCTGATACTCACATAGATTATATACTACTACTTTTCCATATCGGAGATCATACCAGTCACTTTTCCTATAAGATTGACGTGTAATTGAAATTACTAGATATTTGAGAGATCCAGTATCCATCTCGAAACCTAGATACGTCGTGGTTCGTAAGTGGTAGGTGGAACAACTTCTTAGCCACACATTTCTAATATTTATAATAAATATAACATCTCAACATATTGCAATAATAGTTATTATCAATACCATAACATATAAAATATGGAAAAAAATAAGATGCAATTCCAATTTACGTTTTTATTGCATAGTTTACTTATATGTTAATCACTCCAGAGTGTGATGGTTATCTCCATCCTTTTCTAATACTAATATATTATAAAATATTTAATACTAATATATTATGAACTATAAATATTCATTATATAGGAAAAAAAAATCATTGTTTATACCTGTAAAATACTTTGTTATCTTTAGTTACCTTTGTAAATCTTCTGATTTCCTCTTTTTAAAAGGACAACATTTAGGTCACAGTGGGAAATGACGAACCAACTATGGCCATTGTGAGTTTTGTTCTTGCATTACATTAGCCGGTTTTACATGCCTACCCTTCCTTGCAAGAAACAATGCATATTCGTTCAATTTGTTTTCATGTAATGCCGGTTTTACATGCCTACCCTTCCTTGCAAGAAACAATGCATATTCGTTCAATTTGTTTTCAGAAGAAAAAAGTAAGGAATTCAAGCTGCATACAACCATTAATTTTGATGGTTCGGGGTTATGGATAATTTATCCACCATTTATGAAATAGCTGAAGAAATGATGGAAAGAGTTGAACCCAATATCAATCGGTCAATGTTGGAGAAAATTGTTGCAGGAAAATTCCATCTGTTCTTGGGGAGATGGGTTCGCGATGTCTTGTATCCTCTTTATCCCCTTGGACAATGCCCTTACCTTGTTGAACGCAGAGTAAACTGTAGGAAGAATGGAAGGCCAGATTCTTATTACAAGAAATGGAGGTAGAAGTCACTTGGGTGTTTCCTTCCCAGGTGCTCACTGCTCTTCATTGTTTTCTTTCTTATGTTACATTGATTGTATGCTTTGAAATGGTTACTGGATTTGAACTTTAATTGAATGTTGGATGTTAATTGAACAGATTCAATTCCAAAGATATGTTGTTGAGGTTGAGGGGAAATAGATTAATGTTTGTTGAAGAGTAAATATCATGAAGCCAGTAGGAGTCCCCAGTCTGCATGCTTCAAGCGATGATTCCTGGAAATAAGAAAACTATGATTTCTCGTTCTGAGTCTTAAAATATTTAAGTTTCCTGCAACATAATGGATATATCATGCGCTTACTTGCTTTCTTTAAGTGGTCTTACAACTTTATTTCTTAATTCACTAGGATTACAAGGAGTCTGTCGAGTTTTTGTGGGCTCCCTTTCTGGTTCAGCAGATCATTACTCATACAAATAAGATGATTATAAATGTGGAGTCTGTTGGGAAGGACGAGATTTACTAGAAAGGATTTGATCTCCTAGTTTTTGAGTCATCACATTAGTGGACTCATGCCGAAGGAGAATCGTAAGATCATTGATGGCCTTTTTGTTTTCTTTTGTGTTATTTTATGAATCAAGAAATGTGATACTATGGTTTTACATATGGAACTTGATCATGGAAGGCAATCAGATTTACAGAAACATGGATCCAATGGTGGCTTACAGGAAGGGGTTCATGACATGGGTGAACTGGATATATTCAAACCTCGATCCAAGAAGATCTATTGTCTTCTATAGGACCACGTCCCCTAAACATGCAAGGTAACTAGTTATATATGCCATACAGTCTCTCAGCGATATGTTGTTTCTATTTCAGTTATACTTAGAATATATAAAATTTATGGGAATAATATTGCAGTTCCAGTGAGTGGAATGAACCAAATGGGCATCAGTTCTACAACCAGAGGGGTTTTGTGCAATCTTTAGGATACAGACCTCCAGTGCCTTCCAAGGTTCCCATAGTAATGCACGTTCTCAGGAGGACAAGGTTTCCTATTACACTCTTGGACATCACATGACTCTGAGAGCTTTGCAAGGATTGTCATCCTTCTATTTGCAGTAGTGATTTCAATGGAGAGAAGATGAAGTACCCAAATATGTTCTAATATTGTAGCCATTGGTGTTTATCGGGTGTTTTCCTGATACATGGAATGAGTTGTTGTATTCCTCTTTGCTTTTGAAGGGTTTTGGGGGTTAATTTTTCCCTTTTTGGGTCTTGCTCCTTACTTCCACACATGGATATTTATGTTCTTTGGAAGCACTGGAGATGCATGCTCCTCTTTCTTATGATAGTGTCCGAATTGGTTTATTTACTTTGTCAAATCAGTAATCTGGAGCAATTAGATCCAGCTTTCAGGATCAAGCACGACATTGTATCAGTTATTTTATTAATTTTGCGACCTTTACTATCATTCTTCTACCACCGCAATAGTGGTGGGAATTGTAGGACATCGAACATGGAATCTCCTAGCCTCCAATCTCCAAACATTTTCCCTTAATTTTTCCATTTTTCACACCGAACAGGCCTCCTTCTTTCTTTTATTTCTTCAGAAAACCGACGCAGGGTTCTGTAATATTTCAAGCAGAGATGATGGAAAATACGGGAGATTCCACCAAGCATCAGACTTCTTCCATGAATTTATTTTTTACTCTACAATTTTATGTCGAAGGTTCTCATCAGTTTTCTTTCCTTAGTGGGGATCCATTTTCTTGATTATTCTTAAAATTGCACAGGTTATCCTAGGGTTTTAAAATGCTATGCATATCATGCATTTATATTTATTTTCATATAGGATTTCTATGCACAGGTTATCTTATGTGTTTTTGCACATAAAATACTCGAATTTGAATGAATTGGATTATAATATAATCCAATTGTAACCTAACAACATTATATTATCATAGAAGGGTATGTTACTGTTCTATTCTTGTTAACTTTGAATAACAATTAGTGGAATTTTGGATGACCACGACTGGCGATCAAAAAATTGTCAGCAGCTGGTGCGGCTCCCAGAGGTTGTGAGTGCATAATCGACATTGAATCACATTTGTGCCCTTCTTGGATCAAAAGCAAATTAAAAAAATATCTTTAGAATGCGTCAGAGATTGGAAAATTATTATTTTGGGGATTAAATACCAAATTAAGAAGGTCCATTTATCTTTCAAATCCAGAGGCCTTGTGGTCAGGACAAGTTCAATCCCACTGGTCGGGTCGCATTGATGGTTGTTGTGTGTCAAAACATGAGAAAGTCAATGCAATAAGCTTTATCGTGTTGTTATCTACGATTGTTATCTGTGTGAGTATAATCACACTTCAATTGATTAAAGATAGGAAGGTGATGGATGATACGAGACCATATAATTTATGTACGAAATGGACGTGATGTAGGGCTACGATGTATTGTTGTTTTCCAAAGGCTTGCATGCATTTGTTGATTCGTGGATCACTATGAGCTTTAATTTCTTATGTTTTGTCCTATTGCCATCACTTAATTTTTACCTCTTAAATCGATTCTCCTTATCGATTAAAGATAATGTTATATTGTTGAGGAGATGGAAGTTTATTAAAATGATGTCCATTACTTGAAAAGTGGACCTGGATATCTAATAGTTTATTATCCTCAATTAAATTTTACATGTGTTTTACAGGAGGCATGGCAAGATGTAGATCCCGACAATATGGTGTATGAAGTGTGTTTCGTAACTTGATTTTTCCATCGGAAGTTTTGATTATTTTACATCATCTGCTTGAAGTTTCTTTATTTAATTATAAAAATTTAATTTTATGATTTACAGGAGTTGGTTGCCTTGAGAGAATTTGTTGGCACCTAGAGTAGAGATCTTGCTTCATAATTGATTTCTTCTTTCCCTTTGTCTAAATATGTGCCAAAAATCCCAAGTGCACGGGGATAAGTAAGAACCCTTATAATTCAATTATAAGTAAAATTATAATTTTAGTTATTGTTAAAATGTTAAAATATTTAATTTTGTAATATGTAAAAATTAATATTTTATTTTATAGTTTTTAATATTCAGTATATATATTAAAAAAATATATTTGCTCACACATATATATAACACTAAAAATATAAAAGAAAATAGAATGTAATGACTTATTAATATCAATACAAGAATTTTAAATTTAATGTTGGGAGATACATATTTTGCAAACAATTTGTCTTTGTATGCAATAGTATATTAATAATAATAACCATTACCAAGTATTTATTTATTTTAATTATAATTTAAGTATGTTCCTCCCTCACGTCGTTGACTTCCATAGATACAATCTATTGCACGAATATAACTTTATTTTCATGCACCGTCTTGATAATGGTGATTGTAACACTAATAAACTTGTGAATGTGATGTTTTATAGTGCTTTTGTGTAATATCATCTTCCTAGATTTAAAACAAATAAGTCCAAAACATACACATTATGAACTAAATCCATCTCTTTTGGAGGCCATTAGCAATATCTGTCAGATTCCATTATATACTATACTCCGACGTAACCTTGTAAGGGATCTTGAAACAAATGAAACCTCTACTTAAACGAAACAGAAACATCAACAGCATCACTGTAACTGCATTTTGATTCCTATATCACTGACCACATTGATGCATCCCAAACGCCATTCCTCATTACTTACTGACTTCTCTGGACATACAGAGCTCTAATGAAGCTCAGGCCGAGAGTCAATGGTGTAGAAAGAAATAGCCTGAACTGAAAGAAGACCCGCATATTATTCCTCGTTCCAGAATCCAAGAGGCAAAAGGTTGTCGTTGAAATCCACACGTGTTCTAATCTCACAAATTTGCACTACCAATCTCTCTGCAGTGAACTGATTATGTTGTTCCAGACTTGCTAATATAGAATGTAATAGTATTTGTCAGAAGAAATAACACTTTTATCAACCACTTTTTATTCTTTTTTCCTATCCATTTTAGATAGGATGAGCCAATGATGATTGTAGTAACACGGTGCATTATTGGGAGCAAATGTTTTGTGTACTTGAGTTGTGTCAACATTGTCTGAAGTTAGGTTAGAAATTATTATTGTTGAAAGGATTCAATTGTTCTACACAATGTTATAATGTTCTTTGTTCTTTATTCCTACCTCCTAGATACTAAAAGAAAAGCATGAAAATACCTAAGCAGCGTGACATCTAATTCTAAGAATACAAGATACATGATGTAATAAATTTGGGGAATGTTGTTAATTAGATACTTCAATATTGTGTGAGTGGATCAAGAAAATAAAACAAACATAATCAAGAAAAGAAAAAAAATTAAGTGGCCAATAAATAAGATGTTTTCATTGTCATACATTGAAAGAACCCACAATGATAACTCTAAGTAATCATTTTTGTTCTTATTATATCCACCATGTGGGAATGGTAAATAGCATGACATTGTAAAAAACAAGTCATTTCATTTCACTGGAATCATCTCCAACTCACCCTATGTAAAAAGGAATTAATAAAAAAATAAAAAAGTTGTAAATCAAATTGTTCGTGCTTTAGAAACTACAACAACACATTTTATTAGTAATACTTGAGCAACAAAATTAGTTCACAATTGAGAAGATGGCATTGCTTGAATTTATCAAATTGCATACCAAAATTGTGATTTAATGCCAAGGGAAATGTATATAATAGAAAATAGCATACAACCAAAAACTCTCAATAAATGATTTACCTTACCTTACCTTTTACTCAAATGTATAGAATGGGATTTCTGTTTTTATATGTAAATTCATTAAAATCTAAACTCCACGGTAAATTCTTATCACATAGAGATCCCATAGGCTTATTGTACTAATGTATCAGTATAGCAATCATATCATAGAAATTAAGTTTTACATTACATGGATGATTCATATCATATCACATGGAGGGGTAGATCTAATAGGCCTATTAAGTAGAGCAATCAAATCATGGAACTTAAAGTTTATATCACATGGATTATTCATATAGGTAACATTTATAAAACTAATTAACATATTTTTAGTGAATATGACATTTATTACATCATACGAATATATTTATTATAATTATAACAATTCAAAATGGCATTTATTTAATAATTTTATAATATAATATAAGGTCAATTGAATTGTTTGCATTTTTTTACATGGTTATCTCTTCATCGTCAATGTGAGTTATGATCCAAAGGGTAAATTTACAATAATACCAATTGAGTTTATAAGCATCACAAATTCACGACGGAACAATGATGATTTGATACGGATTCAGAATTTGCATGGCTTTTGTGTATTCCTCTCTACGTTGGATTTGTTACATTTTGAGACCATCTTAAGGTCCTATAGACCAAAGTTGGTCTTAATTGACATTAATCATCATCAATATGATTATTATGAACTCAACATGTTACTTACGGGAATATCTATAAATGCAATTTAATCATTTCATTAATCATCATCATCATCAATAATATGATTATTATTAACTCAACATGTTACTTACGGGAATATCTATATATACAATTTAATCATTTCAATTTCAAATTAAAAATACAGATTTACTTTTTTGGGGACAAGGGTGGGGAAGATAACACTCCATGCCACAACCATTCATGCTAGACTCATTTGGCATCATTCATTCTCAATATTATTTCACAAAATCTAAATATATAAAAAGTTTTTTTTATTTATTCGATTTAAATTGTATTTATTTTTCTATTTATTAGTTTCATGTACTTTATTGTATATTTTATGTAATTTTATTAAATAATAAAAAATGTATATATTGAAAAGCGTTTTAATTTAGTTGTTTACTAGTTTTTAAATAAAGTAATATAAAAATATACAAACACTTTCTTTTATATATTTTATGATGATGATGATGATGGTTTCATTTCTCATATTTATGCGATGAGGTGAAAGTTCAGAAAAGGTTTCCAGATAATCCACAGTGGACATTATTGTTTGTCAACGTTTAGATTCTAAATCACGAACCATCTTTAGGACGAGTCAAGTTATTGAGCTGCAATATGGATTTGAGTAGGAGTTCCTCAGTTATAACAATTCTAGGTTATAACTGAGTAAATCCTATTTAAATCCATATTGCAGCTCAATAACTTGACTCCTCCTGAAGATGGTTCCTAATCTGGAATGGAAATGTCAACAAGTAATGATGATGGTTATTAATGTCCTCTAAGGCTAACTTTGGCTTATCCAACTTTAAAAATGGTAAGAAAACACTTGGTTTTCTCTAGAATTTTATTTATGTGCTTGAAAAACATTTAGAAAAACATTCTTAGATCACCATAGTTGTGATGACTTAAAAGGTTAGGAAGACCTGTATTGTAACAAATATTTGAAATTGTGCTCTAATGTGGGTGTACGTTGGACAATTTATGAGAAAGCGATTTTCATATTCAACCCTCTTTGTGTCACAAACATGACAATTTCTTTCATTCCACAACGTTTTAGGAATATTCCCCCATCTTGTTTTACTATGAATCTCTTATCAATGTTGATTTTCTTCTTTGCACTAGCTAAAATATATATATACTTTTGATGTTCTAGATTAGGGTTTATCACCTCATAATATATTAATTTTATATTATCATCTAATTCTTTAATGCACCACAACTTCTCCTTAAATTTAGATGTAATAATACTTTTAATATTATCATTATTGTACAAAGTGACCTCTTCCTCGACTCCCCAACGATTTATCCAAGTCTTAATATATTTATGCCAACCTCACTTAATCCTCAGGTAGTTTTGACAAGAGTACAAATCAATCTTAGAAGCATATTGTATCCCATGTTGTTTATCGTGTTCTTCTTCATTATGAACCTAGTCACAGTCATGCTCTCAATCAGGGAGACACTTACTTCTATGAGGAGGATAAGATATGGTGTATTGCTTTTAATTTTGAGATTACATGTTATTAAAAAAATTTGGATTTGTTTTATGCTTCTCTACAATTCTCTAGATATGTTGCATCCCTAAACATCACATCCATATAAGATAACAAGAGTAATGAGAGTCTCAAAGAAGAGTTTCTTCTTATCCCAAAGCTAGAGGTCTAGTTTTTTACAACTTTTTTCAAGTCCATAATAATCTTTCTACCCTAAATTAATAGTTTTCTTAAACATGATGTAGTTCTAGTTAATCTTGATATGAAGATCACTTCTAAGATATTTGTACGAAGTCAAGTCCCCTAAGTTGTTGCCATCATACATGAAATTGGCATAAGTAATCTTTGGGATTTGATTACCAAAACCTTTTTTTGTCAATGTTAACAATCATACCCATACAAAGTAAAAACCCTTGAGAATTTTTAGTTTCTTGTTGAGTTCATTTGAACTCTTCATCATAATAATAATACCATTAGCATAGAGAAGAAGGGTGATGTCTATACCAGTCAAAGTTGTGCTGACATGACCTACATATTCCAAACAACCCTCTATGATTATAAATGTATATACCAAAAAGGGTAGGGGATAGGGGACAACCTTGTTGGACTCCTTGTTTGACCAAGTTTTGTTTCCATAGGTTAGTAGCGGTTAGTAGTTAATTAGAAGTGGACCTTCAATGTAAAGGCACAAGCCTATATATAGAGCTAGTTTTGCAATTGTAATAGATATCATCATACGGAAATAGCGATGGACAGGAGAGAATCATCTATTTTATCTGTGATCTGTCTAAGTTTTGGGATGTAATTGGTCTCCTGTTGTGGAGAAGAATTATCTGTTTTTGATCTATTGCGCAAAATGAAAATGACATGACGGTTGTTGCACAAATCTTGTCTTTGTCTTACTGTTTTCTCTACTGCAGTATCAATGAGAAGTGTGTTGAATCTATTATGATGATGTTGTGATCTATTCTATTGTCTGTCGGTTGTGATTTACTGATGATGATGTGATCTATTCCTTTTCTGTTATGATGTTGCTACGATCTCTTCCAATTATGTCACATTTCTGATAAATGATGGTTAAAGCTATTTTATATTGTTGTGTCGATACTGCTGTGACAAATGAATGGTGCGATTTTCTAGATCTATAGCGATCAAGATAGATTATGATCACTGTATTAATTCTATAATCTGATATTTATGCTACTTTACCCATCAGATTCCATATCTTCCCTTCTCACTGCTGAAAACTTGGTTTCGATAGCTCTCCCTTTAACATCTTGGGTGAGATTTTGTCTGCTCTACGAATGTTGCTGGGCAAGGTAAAATCTGTATAGGCCAGTGCTCAGGGAGATCGCGTTGATTGGGAGTCGATAGAGTGAGAACCCCTGTCGACGAGGCTTTTGTTGGTGGGTTGTCGCCAACAAATGGTTCCGTTGCTAGGACCGAGTTGCGATTGAAAGGAGGATATGTTTTGGCATCTGACTCATCCGGAGATTGAGGGGTGGTTTGGTCTAAAAATGTGAGAGTTTTCTAAAGACAAAAATCAGAATCTGAAGCTGGTGACAAGCAATTGGTTGGACAGATATATTCACGACAGTCCTCACGAATGGTTCTTCTATGAATTTCCTGTTGTCTTGTATGAGTGGCTGGCGAATTTTAGTTCTAAGAAAAACAACTTCCAAGGAGGAGAGTCAACTTCCTGGGCTCCGGAACTGATCTAGGAATTACAAGAAACAGACAATAAGGCATCGCAGACTGTCAAGGTGTGGTTGGACAGTATCTTGGAGGGATACATTACCGATTTTGCAGTTGATACCAATAAGTCCTTTAGCGAAGCAGAAAGGGAGTTCTTCAACGGACCGCAAGGTATATTTTTGATGTCTCTGCAACTATCTATTAAACAGCTTGTCTGTAAAAAAGGTATTATGAAAATGGACCAAGAGTAGTGGAACTCTGGTGTGTGGAGGATGTAGGCACCGCAACGAAAGGGGGGAGACGCATGGAAAGGTAAGGGGTAGATGGGCATGAGTTCTGGTGAAATTTTGAAGGTCACCGAGGAAACAAGTGGTTGTACAAGAGGAGGAGCAAGGTTTCCAGAGAAGAGGTAGAGGATGGGAGAAGGTCCCGCTGCGATCGAAGTGCAATGCCGCGAGGAACAACCACATGGGAAAAAGTGACCTTTCAGTGATAACAAGGATGACTAGGACCAGGTTATGCCTGGAAGGACGACAGGATCGAACCCCAGCAGTAACATGTCCACAACTCCACACACTACTCCACCACCAAGAAGAAATGCGCATTCTGTGTCGACTTACCCGACGTGTTAGCAATAGTCTAGCAGTAGAGTACCATAGGAGGAAGAAGGCCCAGAATGGCGAGAGACAAAATGAAGCTACCAATATTTCATGGAAACGACACCGACGAACCAGAGCAATACTGGTTCTTGTGATCTGGACCGCCTGACAAACTGTAGATGATGATGTCAAGAAAAGCTAACTGGCCACCACCCTCAGGGGTCGTGTGCTAGAGTGGTACATGAGATTCACGTGGGTTCCTCAGGGAGGTACCACGAAAACATTAGATGAGATCCGTACAGGGTTATTCAAAGAATTCAAGAAGACGAAGTCTGAGGCTCAATGCATTACCGAGTTGAAGGAAATCAAGCAGTTCCCCAATGAAACAATTTGGGACTTTGATCAACGGTTTAAGACGTTGATGGCTCGATTCAACTTCCAGATGAGCGATTGTTGCTAGGGTTTTATCCCTAGCTTGTACGAATGAGTACCTACTAAGGACAATGGATTCCTTAGTAGCAGTTCAATGATATGTGAATTAAAAGCTATAACTGAAATCAAAAGCTAAATCTCAACAAGTTAATTAAGCAAAACAGTAAAGAGTAAATAGTAATTTTGTATTAATCTGACCTCCAATGTGAAGGTTGGTGAAGCCCTTTGCGGTGATCCGAGTCGGTGGCTCCGAGCTTCAAGCTGCTTCTTCTCTTTCTCCAATGGTGGAAATGGGCCAAAAGGGGCTCTTT
>LPNX010316811.1:71066-143082 GCA_001517045.1 Pseudotsuga menziesii | reverse complement strand
TAATGGATGAGGAATCATCTGATCATATGGACGAGGCGGGCATTCCCATGCTCGTATCAAGATACATAAAAATAACTGTGAGGCCCAAAAAGAGGGTCCTGTAGGATATATAGGAAACCACTGTGTATCTCATAAGTGTCCAGAGGGGACACAATGCTGGAACATACTGCTGGGCTGACCATGTCTGAGCTGAACAACTGATGCACTGAAATGACAACAGTGCCACTAAATGTGGTTCCGAAGGAACTGATGAGCTGCTGGATCAAAGTGACAGCAGTCATACGTGTGATGGTACACTAATCTGGAACTGAACTGGGTGCTTAAGGAAGCATGGAACTGGATGGCTTCCGAATACAATCTCCAACGCAGCCCGGACATCCACGGGAACATATCACTGGGCGTTCCAAAGTGACTCACCAATGTGCTAGAGTCGGGGGAAATCCGGGGTCTTTGACACATAATGGAAAGGATATACATCCTGCGCAATTCGGAGAGGCAATGATGACTCCTCCCATTATGCGATTAAGGTGTTGAAGTCGAGCATGTGAGAAACAACTATTCGGAGAGGCAATGATGACTCCTCCCAAAATGGTTCGTAGGCACTCACCACAGATGGTGATGGGTCCAAGGCGCAGGGACCTCTGGGTCTATCCTCTGGAATAAAGGGGCTGTCGTCGACAGAGGGAGACCTGTAACTATCAAGGTAATGATGTTTCCTTGACAGGAGCGCGAGGTAAAAAACCGAACTGTGATAGTACTGATGGCGGGAGTGATAAACTGGGGGGAATAACTGGGCAAGTAGAGTGGGTGGACTCAAACTTCCTTTGTTCAGAGTATGATGGCGGGGATGATCGGGCAGCAGATGAGACTGACTGGTGGTAAAAGGATCATAGCTATATGGGATCTGAGGGTAATTGGGATGAGGGAGACTCAAGCTGTGGTAAAATGGTAGGAGATTGCAGAATACTCTGAACAAAGGCGACCTGATTGGGGGTGCTGCCGAGAAGAATGATCATAGCGCCAAGGAGCGCAGGGGGACTTCTTCATGGGTGAGGGAACTAGAAGAAGTGTGGATATAAAATGGTACTGTCATGTGGATTTTACGAGCCCAGGACAGTTCATGCTCGTGGTCGCTTTCAATTTTAAGGAGTCTGAAAGCAAATAAGAAGACTCTGAAGTAATGGAATGATACTGTCGTGTGGATTTTACGAGCCCACGATAGTACATGCTCGTGGTTGCTTTCAATTTTAAGGAGTCTGAAAGCAAATAAGAAGACTCTGAAATGATAGAATGGTACTGTCTTGTGGATTTTTACGAGCCCATGACAGTTCATGCTTGTGGTTGCTTTCAATTTTAAGGAGTCTGAAAGCAAATAAGAAGACTCTGAATTAATGGCCAGGCAAGGAGGAAGTGTTCGATCAGGGAGCATTTATGATGACCATGACTGAGGGTGGGGGGGAACACTGGTGGGCCTCCTTGCGGGGTGAATGAATGATGGCAAAATAACGAAACATTTGCATTATGATAGGAGTGGATGGCTCATGTAAAAAGTGTGAAATAATCTGATGACGGCCGATGTGGTGCGCAAATCAATGCGGCAAGGTGTAGGGACGCAATGTTGACATTGTACCAAGTGAGAGCGAGAAATGATCTCAAGCATCGTCACGAGCTCAGAAAAATGAATCCGCCGATATAAAAAATGTGAAAAACGGAGAATGGCCGAAGTGGCACGCAAACCGAGGCAACCAATGGTGTTTGAAAAAAAATGGGTAAAAAATGACATAGAGAAAATAATGCAACAAGGTGACCATCGGGATGGTCTCGTCGTGATGATTCCAGTGGTGGAAACGGTTCAAAAAATGGACTCCGTATGGGTTCAGAATGGCTAAACAAGAGAAAAGTCAACAGACTATAAATAGTAAGTGGGCCCAACATGACATGTGTCATTTGACTAGTGGACGTTGACTCGTGAGCGCAGTGGACCAGAGCTGAGTTGCCATTTCTGGACGATCTGACCAGTAGATTGCAGATTCGGGAGAGACAGGTAGGCCGTCAAACTTATGCCTGCATTATTTTTGGGTTTGGGGGGAGGGTAGTGGTTCCTAAGGGTCTTGTTGTACGGTCCACGTGGGTGGACCGCGGGTCAGGGCGTCCAAACCGCGGTCGCAGACCGCGGGTTTGGGTCGGGACAGCCACGGTCTCGGATCGCGGCTGCAGGTCGAACAGCCGCGGTCCGCGCCTAATAGTCGCGGTCGTGGACCGCGGCTACAGGCCTGACAGCCGCGGTCGGAGACCGCGATTGTAGGCCTGACAGCCGCGGTCAGATACCGCAATTGTAGGCCTGACAGCCGCGGTCAGAGACCGCGGCTGTAGGCTTGATAGCCGCGGTCAGGGGCCGGGCTGTTCTGGTTTTGGTTTGGATGGGTGGGAAGGTCCATTATTTTGACGTGAGCCTGATGAGACTTCGTTGTGTGATTGACAGGATGCCACCGGTGCCATGGAGGGAGTGAGAGGTCCCAGAGGAGATAGTGACAGTGGTTCGAGAGGATCGTCGGGTGCGGTCACTGCTAGGACTCTTCGGACTGCTGAAGTTCGCAGAGGTTCCTATTATGCGGTCAGCAGGATTGCTGCTGAACCGATTGGTCGGATTCTGGGATCCAGATGCGCTGGCATTTCGGGTGCAGGGGGAGAGGGTGGACCTCACCCTTACTGACGTTTATTTCTTGACGGGGTTGCACTTCCTGGGGAGGGTATCAGATACTCAGCCACGGGTGTCTGCGGATCTGGATATGGAGGATATGGTGGAGCGATTTTGTCGGCCGGACGCTCGGGTGCATCGGAATGCACTCTTGGTGAGGGATCTGCGGGAGCCAGCGGTACAGGCGATGGCGGCTTGTGTGGTTCGTATTTTGGGGTCCCAGTCACCTGAGAAGGTGTCTGGGGGTCAGATGCAGCTTGTAGAGCGTGTACTGGCCGGGACCTATTTTGCCTGGGGCCAGATGTTCCTGACCTGCGTGCAGCGACAGCTGACCGCGGCGAAGGAGTCTGGCAAGGGATTTTGTTATGGTTCCTTTTTGTGTGCCTTCTTTATGGAGAGGGTCCCCACACTGCGGCCGCGAGTGCCGGTCAGGGCAGGAGGCTTGAGGGAGCCTCGGATGGTGCGGTGGGGAGAGATGATGCACCGCCGTGGTGGCGGGGATGTTGGGCGTTACTTCACTCAGGAGCTATACTTGCAGTGGCTCCAGCTACCACTAACGCTGGAGGACTATCCATACAGGGATATGGACTTCACGGGAGATCCGGATGCTCCACGACCACCAGGACAGGCATGGGGGCCTGATGGTATGTATGATTTGTTTGCATTGTTCAGTTTATGTATATGATATATTGCTGATATATGGTAACTGACAAAATGGTGTTTTACAGATGTGGGTCCGAGGCCACCGCCAGGACATGTGGCACGCAGAGGGACTGTGGCCATTCTAGCGTTGCTAGGGCGGGGGGACGTGGGTCGTCCAGATGTCGAGAGGACACTGGAGTCTGTACGGGTGCTGTTAGATCAGTTGTTCGTGGGAGTGACTGACGCGGGATGGCGGGACCTGGATCCGGCTGTGGTCCAGGATTGCTTGGGGGCACCCCGAGATTTTCGATCGATCGCGATCCGGGTGGCTCTGTTGGCGGACAGAGCACGGGCCCAGGGGCCCAGACAGGATGTGGACGTGCCGGCTGAGGCGCGAGGAGAGGAGTCAGAGGCCGTGGACACTGACAGTGATGTCGGGTACGACTCCCATTAGGGGGTGCAGGGGACTCCTCCCTATTTTTTGTAGTTACGGCCTGTACCCTATGAGGATTTTGAGGATTGTACATACACACATTTTTTTTTTATAGAGCTGAGTACAGGGGTACTCAGGACGTGTATAGCTCTGTATCATGTATTTTTTTATATGTATATATTTATGCACATGGATGCACTTTTGTATGATGTTGTTTCATTTGTACGCACGTGGATGCGCTTTATGGTGTTTGATATGTTTGCACGTGGATGCAAAGTTCGCTAGGATGTTGGGCACGTGGATGCCCCTTGTGTATTTTATGTGATGTGACATGATTTATGTATGATTAGGCACGTGGATGCCCTTATGGATGCAAATGTGGTTTTATGGTGTATGTTTATGGATGTAAATGTTTATGCAATGCAGTCTTTTTGGTTTTTTATATGGTTGGATGAGATGCTATGATGCATGATGGAGATGTTTATATGGTGTAATTGATATGCCAATCTAGGATGTTATTGGCCATTTGATCTGCGACACTATTTTGAGCTCTTGGGACATGTGTGAATGTGATGGATTCAAACTGTCGGCTAAGTTGTTTTGTACGCAGGAATTTTCTAAATAGGCAAGGATCGCGCACCTGGTAGCAGTTGTTGATCTGGGAGACAAGTAGCTGGGAGTCCAAGAACACATGAAGGTGACGTATGCCCATCTGGAGGGCAGCAGTAAGGAGACCAGTCACAGCATCATACTCCGCCTGGTTATTGGTAGCAGCGCCTATACATGTTCCGTCAAGGTGAATCAGTTCGTTGGAAGGGGAATATAAGACCCATGCTGCAGAGGCCAGGTTGGGAGACCAGCGGCTTGCCCCATCAGCGAAGCCAATGTAACGAGGTGGAAGATGGTCCATCTGTGGGAATGCAAAAAACGATGAATGTGAGATTATGGTAAAGATGGTAAAAAAAACAAAAAAAGGAGCAAACTGTACAATGCGAACCAATGAGGTCGTGGTTTCAGTTATGGGAAAAAACGTTTAAGATACAACCCATTGCGGGGATTGCATAAAGGGTGGCCTTCAGAGTTGGCTAAAACGTATGCCGACTTGCCGAGGCAAGTCTGAACGACGTAAGGGCCTTGCCACATGGACTCAAAATTTCCTTTACCGGTTTTGTCGTGGGCTTGGTCGTAGGCGAGGACGAGGTCCCCTTCGTGGAAAGTTCGAGGGTGAACATGTTTGTCATAGTGGGATTTGGAGCGGTTTTTGGCAGCTTCGATGTTCTGGAGAGTGGCACGACGATCTTCATCGGCTTGTTCGAGGGATAGCAGACGTTGCTCGAGGGGGGAGGGATCGGGGAGAAGCTCGACGGCGATGTGGAAGGCAGGGATCTGACACTCGATGGGGAGGGCAGACTCCACACCGTGAACTAAATGAAACGGGGTAAAACCAGTGGCGGTCTTGGTGGAGGTACGGTAGGCCCATAAGGCAGGGAATAGCATATGGTGCCAATTGGACTTATGCCGATCAACAGTGCGTTGGAGTATGGTTTTGAGGATTTTGTTAACAGCTTTGACTTGACCGTTCCCTTGAGGGTAGTAAGCCGAGGAAAATTGGTGTTGGAATTTGAGGAAGGTGGATAATTCGCGCCAAACGGAATCTTCAAAGTGTGATCCATGGTCTGAGACTAACTGTTTAGGGACCCCGAATCGAGTGATAACATGGTTGAAAAAGAAACGGGCAGCAGTTTCAGCGGTACAGTTGAAGGTGGGCATGGCTTCCGCCCATTTGGTGAAGTAATCGACGGCAACAATGATGTGCTTATGGCCGTTCGCAGATGGGGGTCTACACTCCATGAAGTCGATGGCCCACTTACAAAAGGGACCAACGGTGACGACTGGGTGTAACGGAGCAGGTGGTGTCCGGGCCTTGGGGGCGAATAGTTGGCAGTTATGGCAATGCTTGACCGTAGTGATGTAGTCGGTGAAAAGTGTGGGCCAGAAGTATCCGGTGCGGACGACTTTTTGGGCAGTGGCCATCCCTGAGAAATGGCCGCCGACAATCATTAAGGACCTGTTCAGCTTCTTCGTGTGTGAGGCAACGACGAAGAATGGTGTCGACTCCTCGTCGGTAAAGGACATCTCCTATGAGGAGATAGCGAGAGGCCTGGTGACGGATACGACGACGCTCATTACGAGTGACGGTGGGTCGGAACTTTTGCGTGCGCAGATATAACAGGATATCACCGTACCACGGGTCATCAGATGAGATAGTGAACAAGTGATTATCGGGTAACTCCTCGGAGATAGGTGGGGCCGGGAGAAAGGATGGGAGATCAGTGATGAGCTGGGAAAGCGCAAGGGCTTTAGTGCTCTTAGGTGTTCGGAACGTGAGGTCATATTCCTGGAGGATAATGACCCATTTAGCCACACGACCTTGCAGGAGCCGCCGGTTTAAGAGATATACCATGGGGTTAGAATCGGCGATGACTGTGGTATGACTAAGTAAAATGTAGTGTCGCAATTTTTGGATGGAGAAGACCACTGCTAGGGCTAGTCTCTCCTCATGTGGGTAATGTAGGGGTGGGCCGGACAAGGTCTGGCTGATGTATTAAATGACATGCTCTTGGCGTGAGGTGTCTTCTTGAACCAAGACTCCGGACACAGCATGCTCGGATGCCAAGACGTAGAGGATGAAGTCCTGAGAGAAATCTGGAGGGGAGATCAAGGGGGCTTGTGTGAGAGCTTTCTTGAGGTCTTCGAATGCAGCTTTGGCTTGCTCGTCCCAGACAAAGGGGATGTGGGTACGGAGCAGGTGTAAGAAACCGTGAACGGTTGTGGCGTAATCAGGAATGAAGCGTCGAAGAAAATTGGATCGCCCTTGCAAACTTTGGAGTTGCCGGAGCGTTCGAGGAGAGGGAAGGTCTAAGATGGCTTGGAATTTCAGGGGATCAACAGTAATTCCTTTCTGGGAAATAATGAAACCTAACAATTGGCCGGCTGGAACGCAAAAGACGCACTTGTGTGGGTTCAAGCGGATCTGATATTTGCGACAACGCAGAAAAACTTGTCGAAGGTCATCAAGGTGGTCTGATCGTTTTCAGGAACGAGCTGTAAGGTCATCAAGGTAGACGAGCAGGATATGGACCAAATCATGAAAGCAATAGTTCATGGCCCGCTAGAATGTGGCACCAACATTTTTTAGGCCGAAAGGAATGACGCGATAGGCAAAGGTGCCCCATGGGGTAGTAAAAGCGGTTTTGTACTGGTCTTCCTTTCGGATTTGGATCTGATTGTATCCGAAAAAACCGTCCATGAACGAGAGGACTTCATGCCTCGCACACGCATCAATGAGCTGGTCAATAAATGGCGTAGGGAAATTGTCTTTGGGACACGCGCGGTTTAAGTCTCGGAAGTCAATGCATACCCTAATGGTGCCTTGTTTCTTGTTGACAGGAACAGGGTTTGAAACCCAAGTGGTATAGGCAATAGGATAAATGAATCCTGCCGTGCGAAGCTTCTCAATCTCTGCTTTGACAGCTGGGAGTTTTGAGGGATGAATGGGACGATGTTTCTGACGAACGGGGGGTACATCAGGCCATGTGTCAATGTGGTGCTCTATAATGGCAGGGTCAAGACCAGGCATTTCGGTATAGGACCAGGCAAAGACATCACAGAATTCTTTGAAGAGTGTTTTGTATTCCTCAACTTCCTGCGCAGTGCAAGAAGCTCCTAAAGCGATGAGTTCGGGGGTGCCTCCTGGGGCAGCGATATCAATTTGGATGACAGGTGAGATGTTGGCCATGTTACCCTCTTCGAAGGCGTCAGGAGCAGAAATAGGGTCTTTGAACCAGTCGACCTTGGGGGGAAGGAAGTCTTTGGATTCAACTGCAAATTGGGTAGCAGTGGTAGAGGAAGATTCATCCGGGAGGAAGTAGGAACGATGGTGCATGTCATCCCAAGGATAATCCGGGGCAGTGAGAGCCTCAAGAATATCCTCGTCCGTACGGAATATTTGTGTCGTCAAATCGGTTGACGAAGGAGCGGTGGTGGAAGAGATCATATAAATGGTATTAACCTCTTCGGAAGAGGAAGATTCCGGGGGGTGGATCTCCACAATGGTGGGTGGTGCTATCTCAAGATCCGGATTGTTCATCTCAAAAAGAGTGGTATTGACCACTCCAGAAGGGGAGGAGACTGGGGAATGGATTTCCACAATGGTGGGTGGTGCCGTCTCAAGATCCAGATTGTTCATTTCAAAGAGAGCTATTCTGTACTCAGGGATATCGGGGCAGTGATGTGAGTAATGCCCGTAGACACCGCATAAGGCACATGAGTGGTTAGTGCGCAAGGATTTGTCGCGAGGCATAGGGGTTGAATCTAGATGGACAACTGGGATAGTGGGGTCGTCGTCAATCAGTTTCATGTATTCCTGTAACGCCGGTAACTGAGGACATAGGTGAGTCGCATGGCCCAACTCATCGCACAGTGCACATTTGGGAGGAGCCCAAAACACAGGGGGATTTTTTACTGTCTTAGGAGGTGGGACAGCGGTGTAAGGTTGGGGGCCTCTGCCCCCAGTGGGTTTGGGAAGAAGAGGGGGGGGTTTAGCGGAGGCTGATAGGGTAGCAATACCGGGAGGTGGTTGACTAGTAGTGACAATGGGTTGCACCGGTTGCAGGATGATATCTGGTGTCGACGGACGAACGGGAGGCGAAAGATACCAAATGGGTAATCCTAGGGTTAACCCAGGGAGGTTGAGGGTAGCCATGACTGGGGCACTAACTACTCCTGAGGGAGGAAAGAGGAAAGGAATGGTATGGATGGGTGTAGCACCAATGTGACTAGGTACCACAGGGGGTTGAGGCAACAAGGGAGGTTGATTAGTAGGAGTTCGCGTGTTATGGGACAGGGTACATAGGTCGGACACTTCAGTAACTGGTGACGGGGGTGGAATAGATGGGAAGGTTGAGGTCATTGGGGCGTCTGAGTAAACTCCGGGCTCCATAGAAGAAACCACTGAGGTGGTTGAGGTCATTGGTGCGTCGGATTAAATGCCCATCCCCAAAGAAGAAACAAATGAGGTGGTGGCATCTGAAACAGGTTATTCAATCATGGGGAGAACATTCTCGGGTGCCGCGGGGGCATTGGGATCATGGTAAGTGAGTTGGTCAACTTTGACCACGCGTCCCTCATGGGGGAACATCATGGTACGAAAAATAGTAGAAGCGACTGCCCGCATGGCATACATGTAGCTGCGGCCAAGTAAAAGGTTATAATCAAGCTGTGCATTGATAACCTCGATGTTTATGAGGATGGTTTTGCCAGCCAGCTGGAGGGGAACGTTAGTTAATAGGCCTTGTGGTTGAGCTGAACGGCCGTCGTAGGCTCGCAACGCAGTAGAGGACTGCTGGAGAGGGGGGGATCCCATTTTCTGCCAGATGGAGGTGGGCATGACACATGTAGAAGCACCTTCATCAATAATGCATCGATGAACGACAAAATTCCGAATGGAAACAGAAACTTGGAATGCCAAAGTGGAAGGCAGGCGAGGTTCGGATTGGTCCGAATCAAAAGCCATTAACTGCGAATCATTTGGATCAATAGCCCCAATGGCTGAAAGTAAATGCTTGCGCTGCAAAGGACAGTCTTTTAAGACTTCTAACACAGACATGGCTGCGGGGGATTGGGCTAAGTCATCGACAATGTTGTAGTTTGACGCAGCCCGCGCATTGGGGTTATTGTTGATACGACGAAGTGGGAAACGGGGCACTCTGGGAGCGCCATCTAGTGGAGGTGGAGGTATACGTAACGCCTGATCAGTGGGATGAGCGTTAGTAGGTGTATCGGCAGGAGGGGCTTCAGGGTTGGAGCCATATTGGTTCCGCCGGGTCTGGAGGTTGATCTCATCGGAGGACATCATCAACAAGTGGTGGGTACCTGAGTCAAGCATGGGTTGATCAGAAGCAGTGTAAGTGATTAGTTGTTGGGTTGGCGCGTTGGCTTGAGGAGGAGCCAACGGTTGGGTGTTCACTACGCCTTGGGTGGGTAAGGGGTTTTGCAGCACCAAAGGTGGCTGCTGAGGTTGTGGCAGGTTGGGCGGTGCTTGAGGAGCTGTCTGCCCTGGGCGGTGTACGTCCACAACCAAAAGTTGTCGGGCTCGCTCCATATGTGGAAAAAAATGTGTGTAGTGGCCATAGACCCTGCAAACTGAACAAGGGAAGTTGGTTCGCAAATTAGGGTTTTTCGCCTGCTTGGACGGGCGATCAGGGTTTTGGTTAGTAGGGGCTGCATTATTACTAGCGGGGGGATTAGGGTTTTGACCAGCTGGCTTGGTCGGTTGGTTGTTTCCACGATTTCCGCCTCTGCCATGGTTTTGTTGGCCCTGGTTGCATTGGTTTTTCTGGTTTTGCTGCGGGTTTTGTTGAGCGTAAACTTGCCCTTGGACAGTAGGTGGATTCTGAGGTTGCGCAGGGGCTGGAGCAGGCTGCGGTGGATGATATGTAGCTGGAGACTGCGCAGGCGCAGCAACCTGAGGGTGTTGCTGATAGTGCTGTGGAGCGGGTTGTGGGTTTGCCGCATGAGCTGCCTGCAGCGGGTAATAATGAGGTTGGGCTTGTGACGGCGCAGGAGCTGGTGCAGCCTGCTGGTGATAGTAAAGCTGAGGTGCGACCGGGGGGGCGTAAGCAGAAGTCATATTACCGAAACATTGAGGTGGACATGAGGGTCCATGGGTATGGTGGCGATGTGTCGTTGGAGCATACTGGTTGGTTGCTACAGACTGTGAGGTGGCCCGCGAAGGATCAGGTCCAGTGGTAGGACGGGCTATGGAAAATGGCTGAGACGCGGCCAATGATGCCGTCGGCAGCATGAGATGCCCCCGGTGCGTCGTGCTGGGAGGAATTGTCGCGAGGGGCGTCGGGTATGATGGTATAAAGGTAACCTGACTGGGTGTAAATGAGATCGAACTGTTGGGCTTTAAGGATAGCCTCTTCCTCAGAATGGGGTCTTTCGGATGCAACATCCTTAGCAATGATGGGAAGGAGGGATTTAAGGAACCAATCTAGGAAGATCCGGTCATCTAACTTGATTTTGCATAGGCTACGGCGTCGACGCCATTCATGAATGTGGTCTATGATGTGGGTAGTCGTGTTCTGTCTGCATGATAGTAGGATTTCAACGCCTGCGTCATAGCGGACAGGTAACTGGAAGAACTGGAGGTAGGTCGAGGCCAGGGAAGTAAAGGTGGCATGGGTTCCATGGGGTTGTTCGATATACCACTTGGCAGCAGAGCCAGTGAAAGTGCGCTGTAATAAACGGAGGCGAATAGAGTCGTCTACTATGGAGTTGGAGGAACACCATAGATGGAAGGACATGATATGGTTCTGTGGGTCTTCACCTGCTTTACCTTCGAACTTAGGGATGTCGGAGGGGAGCTTGGTGGGCATGTGAGGCCACGTAAGGTTGTGTCGGATGGGGTCGTTGGTTAATCTAGCTAGATCAGGCAGGTTGAGGCTAGCCATGAATGGAAAACTAGATGAAGGATGTGACACGGTAGTGGGTTGAACCAAGTTGGGGCCGATGCCCCCAAGTGGAGGGGTCATGTGAGGGAGGTTTCCCCCAAGTGGGGGAACTATGGTGGTATAGGACGGACCTGCACCACCAGGGGTGGTATGACTCACTAATGGAGTGGGGACAGGTATTCCCACTGCGGGAATCGGTACTGTGAGGGGAACAGTAGAGGGGGCCCCGTGGAGGGCATACCCAAAGTAGGTGTGGTACCGGGTGTCGTGGTGGATGTGCCACCAACGGTCCCTACCAAGATGGGAGTGGGAGTCACGCCGGCCATGGGGCTAGTAGGAGCAGTGTAAAGGGGGTTCTCAGACTCTGGCTCAGAATCAGAGGTAAAATAAGGGGCGTCAGTATCTGGTGACGGAGTCCGATGTCGTTGACGAGTGGAGTCAAGTGACAAGGCTCGAGATCTGTGTCGATGACGGGTGGTGTCAAGTGAACCGTGCTGTGGGGGCTCGCCTCTGAGGCACCGAGAATGTCTCGGGGACTCAATGGTGACAAATGGTGTCAAATCTTTGTGGGTTGAGGTAGGTACAAAACAACTCAAAAACTCTAATGCAACCGAGTGTGCAGAAGGAGAGCTCAAAAAATGGGGCGCTCAGGCCAACAACAACTCAAAACACCCACGATAACTGCGTGCTACAATAGGTGGAGTATCAACAGAAATGGTCAGAATACCGAAAAAGCAGGTTGCCTATAAATAAAAAACGGTGGACTCACTAGACCAAAAGGAGGTAAGGGAGCATGCAAACACCTAACTAAAAGTATTATGACTTAACTAGACATATCCTCTGCAAGGTGATGAAATCCAAGTCAGACAATATGAATAGGGAAGCCAAGTGGCTAAGGTATCCCCCTACCGGGAGGGACACCGGGTAGTCAAATCCTAGAAGAATGGCAACTAAGATACCCCGTTCATGACACGTCCAGAAAGGTAAATCTGCCGCTTGGTCCTTTAACCGCAATACCCCTATACAGGGATATCCCGAGAACTGCGAAAGGTAGCCCTTCAGTTACTGAATGGAGTTCGGTATTCCACTCAGACCTCCGGAACCAATCTCACGACTTCAACCCTCCTAAGGGAGAGGCCCTCTGATAAACCGGTTGTGACCGTGTCAAAAAATATGAAGGGATTTTGGTTCCCTAATGGACAACAACTATGTCTCAAGTGTAAATAACCGAGGGGTGTTATTGGAAGCCTATCCCCCCGATTCTACCTAACTACAAAAATTCTTTTATGTTCCCCAAGGGGGTTAGAATGTTGGTTGAGTTAAGTAGTTTTTAAGTCTCACTTGAATTTGGTGACAGATTGTGTGCTTGTGAGGTTATGAACCCAGAAAAGAAGTGCCAGGGTGACTTCGTAAATATCAATAATACTGAATTAAAAAATTTTACCATGCAATATTAGCTGAATAAACAATGCTAAAATTTTTAAAAAATTCGGTAAAGGGGGACACAGATGGCTGTAGGGCTGCAAGTAGAATAGGTGGCTGTGCAAGTGCAAAAAATACGGCAGCAAAGGGGCTGGGTTCAAAAAGCAAAAAACAAGTGCAAAAATCCAGATCGCGGGTCTGGGGCGAAGTCGCGCGGTCGGACCGCGGGTTTTAAGGAAACAGTCGCGATCAAGTCGCGGGTTTTTGGACGGCAGACGCGGTCGGACCGCGGGTTTCTGGACTGCAGATGCAGGCGGACCGCGGGTTTGAAGAAAACAGGTGCGGTCGGGTCGTAGGTTTCTGGACTGCAGACGCGGGCGGACCGCGGGTTTGAGGAAAACAGGTGCGGTCGGGTCGCGGGTTTATGGAAGGCAGGCGCGGGCGGACCGCGAGTTTGAAGACAATAGGTGCGTTCAGGTCGCAGGTTGATGGAAGGCAGGCGCGGGCGGACCGCGGGTTTGAAGACAACAGGTGCGGTCGGGTCGCAGCTAAGGGATGGAAAGGCGCGGGTTTGTAGACAACAGGTGCGGTCGGGTCGCAGCTAAGGGCTGGAAAGGCGCGGTCGGGACGAGACTGCGAAGGGAAAAATGACGGTTTACGGCGGCCGAAAACGACAGCCGAAAGGACAAAACGGAAAATAAAATAAATAAAAAAGCCAGTGGAGTCGCCAAAAGTGTTGCTAGGGTTTTAGCCCTAGCTTGTACGAATGAGTACCTACTAAGGACAATGGATTCCTTAGTAGCAGTTCAATGATATGTGAATTAAAAGCTATAATTGAAATCAAAAGCTAAATCTCAACAAGTTAATTAAGCAAAACAGTAAAGAGTAAATAGTAATTTTGTATTAATCTGACCTCCAATGTGAAGGTTGGTGAAGCCCTTTGCGGTGATCCGAGTCGGTGGCTCCGAGCTTCAAGCTGCTTCTTCTCTTTCTCCAATGGTGGAAATGGGCCAAAATGGGCTCTTTACGGTGAAAACAGCTTAATGGTGAGCTGGGATTTCAAGAGCAATTTTGGCAGAGGCAGGATACTTGTGATTGTGGATATGAAATAAGGGATCTCCACCCCTTATTTATAGTTGGAAACCATGCAGTTTAGGGTTAGGGTTTCAGCTGTTTAGGGTTTTTTCCTCATTTCCTCATTATTTAATATTTTTTCTTCCTTTTTGGATATTTTTGCTTTTTTGGAGGAATTTTGGATATTTTTAGCTGAAAAGAGGGTTTTATGGCCTTTTGGAGGCATTTTAAGCCTTTTGGAGGGTTTTTACATGGTTTTATGGGTTTTGGATGGAAATATGGTATGAAAATGGACAAATGAGCCATGTGATGGGGTAGATGAGGTATTGAACCTTTTTTGGGTGTTAACAGCGATGTTCAGCACAAGGAGTGGTTCATCGTCGCGCTTGTCCCACATATTAGACAACCACTAATGTAGCAAAAAATTGCGACACGGAGTGAGGCTCTAGAAACTGCGATGAAATTGGAGGCATTGCCGGTAGGAGAAACCGCGGTCAGAATGAACCATATTCAAGCAAAGTTGGCCAATATGACACTCCAACTGCAAGATATCAAGAAGGCCAAGGAAGATCGTGACAAAATTTGTGACACCATGTCATGCAGACAGACATACCAAGGATACATGTCCGACGTTCCAAAATTATTTGCTTTCAGGAGCCCCGAATCCGTTGAGCTGCGCTGGTATACCATGGTGCCGCATATGTCAGGTATATGGGAATCGACATGAGAACTGCGAATACATGCAGAAGGTGGTTACTAAGGTAGAAAATCTGTACTGTACCTTTTGTCGGTCAGTAGGACATGATGATAGAAACTGTTGAGCTTATGATTTTCTCCAAGAAAGGACATATGATTCATATTTTGTTAAAGGTGAGGACCCCCGGGCAATGCAAGCACAACCACAGATGGCACAACCAACAGCACAGGTGTAGTATACACCATCGCCCCAGATGCAGTTTAACCCAGCGCAACCACAGCAACAGTTTACAACACAACCACAGTTTGCACCTCAGCCACAGCTTGTAGCACAATGACAGTATGCGCCATGAGCACAGTATAATCGAGCGTCGCTCATTCAATCTCAGCCATAATATGTTCAAACTGCACACTATGTCTAGCAGCAACCAAATCCACCACAACAGCAAATGGCCCAGCCTCAGTTTCAGCAAGGAGGAGTCTAAGGAGGATTTCACGGAGGATTCAGAGGACGAGGAGAAGGATTCGGTCGAGGAGGAGGGGGATTTGGTCGAGGAGGAGGAGGAGGTCGTGAATCAATCTATTTTTATACCTATGGAGTATTCAGGCACTATCAGAGGGAGTTCCCTCATGTGCAGTGTACATACTATTCGGCTAGCGAGCATAATGTTGAAAATTGCCCTCAGCTGATTGCAAAATGGAAGCCTGGAAACATTCCTCAGTTGCACAATGCGTAGACTCAGAACTAGTCGATGATGCAGAATCAGATCCCACTGCAGACTCAGATTCAAAACCCTCCACAGACTTAGAATTAGCCATTGAATCAGAACCCACCATTGAACCTGAATCAAGGATCAACGGTTGCAACAATTCAAGCCGACCCGCAAACGAAGGATGTTGACGTTGGGGTTGTCACTCGTGCCAGTGCAACAACTGGAGAAGACAGACCGCGGAAGCAAGTTCAGCTCACTGGAAAGAAAAAGGTAGCATTTGATATTGTGACGAAGAAAGACACCTTGTTTGGGGCGAAGCATGCAATCAAGAGAAATCCGAGTAAGTTACCAATTATTGACATGCCATTTTCTTTTGATCCATTTGTAGAGGCAGGACCATTGCAGAAGCATGGTACCTTGCAGCAGTTCTTTGAGAGTTATATGTCGCTGGAAAGGGACCCTAAAGACCTTGTCGAGCTTGAGACGTTATTGTACCACCAGGATAAGGCATCGATGGATTCTGTAGTGAACTCTTTGCAAAAGAGGAAGATAGGCAAGGAGATGAGGATGAATATCCAGATCGGAGATTATGAGGTTGACTCAGTTATTCTATATCTTGGATCAGATGTAAACATTATGACCAAGCAATCCTGGCAGTTGATGGGGAATCCGACCTTGGGATGGTTTCCATAGCAAGTTGCAACTAGAAAATCAAGCAAAAGTTCAGCCCATTGGTCGCGTCTCAAACCTAGTTGTCGATATTGAAGGTATGAAAACTCATGCTGATTTTAATGTGATAGAAGTAGTTGAAGATGGAGGTTCTTATCCCGCACTGCTAGGGATTGGATGGGCTAGTGATAGCATGGATGTCATCAATTTCAAGAAACGGGTCATGACGTTTGAGAACCAGGATGTTAAGGTCATCGCTCCCATGGACCCTCAGGAAGGATGCTGGTATATTGAACATGTGAAGGATGAAGTCGTTAAAGTTGGGATCATGATTATAATATCTCTGAAGACTATATTCACCCTATCGTCGATGGTGAACTTGGATGGAGCAGTTCTAGTTCTGCGTCCTCTGATTCCAATGATGCTCTGGAAAATTGGAAAAATAGGTTACATGAAGTTTCATTCAAGAAATATGGGTTGATTACACAGTCTCTCTGTCGTGTCATGACTGAGATTGTTGAGTTCCCAATTTACGAAGGGCTGACGATGTTATCAAAATCTTCAAGAATTTGAAGAGAAAGTGTTCGATCCCCAAAGGGTATTGGCCCTAGATGTAGCACTGAAGGCTACCCCGACCCGATGGTGGGTGACGCACAAGCAAATGATCCATGACTGGGGACAGTGTCGAATATTGATGATGGTGCGCTTCACTGTTTTGGAGGTCTAGCATGCTGGGAGATACAATGGGCGGAATGACCCCACCAATCATTTGATAGAATGTCGGTCCTTATAGGCATCACGACCCAAAGATGAGTGGGTCCATGCTTTTATTCACACGCTGAACAAGATGCCAAGATCCTGGTATATAGCGGCATAATCGCGCAGAACTATCACCACTTGGGAGGAGTTGTCTGTTTTCTTAATGTAGACGTTTAGTTTCCGGGATGCCAAGCTAGAAGTTCATAATGCATTGCAAATCATCTGCGACGTAGTCTTGAAATTTGTCCCCATCGCATACCCAGTCAATCCACATGCACACTGCTTAATACAATCTAGGATGACATGCTACAACCTGTCTAGGGAACCTAAGGATGATGATGAGTTGCAGAATGTTAATATTCTGGAATCAGAAGGAAACTGTGACATCGCAGCACTCGACATACCAATGGATTCAATAAGTCAGCCATTGAAGATCATAAAAGTCAAGATCAGGTTAAAAGAAAACCCAAAATTTTCCAATGTCGGGGACTACTAGGACGAGGAGATAATGGCCAAAATTACAAACCTACTGCATGAATTCCAGGACCTTTTTACAATGTGGTTTTTAAAAATGAAGGGGATATTAGGGGACCTGGGGGAGATGAAAATCTTGTTGAAACCAGATCCAAAACTTGTGCGACATATTCCGTATAGACTGAACTCACGATACAAGGACCGTGTGAAGGCTGAGTTAGACCAGATGCTGGATGCTGGGATCATCGAGCATGTAGAAGAATCAGAGTGGATAAGACCTATGGTTGTCTAGGATAAAAAGACCAGAGAAATCTATATTTGTGTCGACCTAAGAAATTTGAATGATGCATGTGTGCATGATCCGTTCCCGACTCCTTTTACTGATGAGGTCCTTGAAGGAGTAGGCGATTAGGATAAGTATTCCTTCACAAATGGTTTTTCAGGGTACCACCAGATTCGGATTGTAAAGGAGGATCGCCATAAGACCACGTTTGTCACTGAATGAGGCTATTTTCAATATACAGTTATGCCTTTTGGGCTGAAGAATGCACCCACAGTATTTTCTCGGGTAGTTGTCGCCGTGTTTAAATACTTTATTCAAAAGTTCCCGCAAGTATATATGGATGATTGGAATTTCTATGGGCTAATTAGGGACCATCTTGACAACTTGCGATTGATGCTTGAATGACTTCAACAACATCAGATTGCATTAAATTCTAAGAAGTGCATTTTCTGTGCGCCGTTTGGAATGCTACTCAGACACATAGTGTGCCAAGGATGGTTTGTTGGTTGAGCCAACGAAGATCGCACCAATTCTTAGTTTTCCGCCACCGATGAATGTGAAGATGCTTCGGGCAACGCTGGGGCATTAGGATATTATCGTAAGTTTATCAAAGGATACGCTGTGATTACTGCCTCTATGGATAAGCTAATAAAAAAGGATGTTGCATATGAGTGGACTCAGGAATGTCAAGGCAGTTTCGACACATTGAAGGCCATTATGGCCTCCGCACCCATACTGGTTTTTCTTGATTGGAAGAAGGATTTTCATGTGGACATCAAAGCCTCATCTGTTGTGTTAGGGGTCGTGCTTGCTCAACCAGGGGAGGGCGACCTAGATCACCCAATCACATATGCTAGTAGAAAGTTGTCATTTGCTAAATGAAATTACACAACGAATGAAAGAGAAGGTTTGGCGATGGTTTATGCCTTGCAAGAGTTCATGCACTATTTGTTGGGCGGACATTTGAAGATGTTCACCGATCATTCTACTTTGCAATACTTAGTCAATAAACCTGTGTTGAGGGGGGGAATATGTCGGTGGCTGCTTATGTTCCTAGAATTTGACTTTGAAATAGTTGTGAAACCAGGACGGTTAAAAACAGGCCCTGATCACTTGTCTCGCATTGAGACCGGTGAAGAACCAACCAATATTGATGATGGATTGCCATATGCGCAATTGTTCCGTGTCGACATCGCAGATGATCACTATGCCTCGATCATTCATTTCTTACCCACTGGTGTCACCTTGGAGGACATGCATGTTGACTAGCCAAAAGAAGCAGCTGGTAGTAAAGGCTTCTGATTTCCAGCTGATTGTTGGGAGGTTATATAAGCTTGGACCAGATGAAATCTTGCGACGATGTATCCTACCGCATGAGCAGGGACCTATTCTAGAAGATGCACATGTAGGAATCGTGAGATGTCACTATGGAGGAAGGGCTACTACGTGAAAGGTGTTGCGTACTGGGCTATGGTGGCCTACGTTGCATAATGATGCCGCAGAATATGCGAGGAGATGTGACATCTATCAACGTGTGGGTAAACCATTGTGGCGGGATGAGATGCTGCTAGTGCCACGGGTGACTTTGCAACCTTTCGATAAATGGGTTGTGGATTTTGTGGGTCCTATTAATACACCAAGGAAGAGAACTGGGGCGTGATACATCGTTACTAAAACCAACTATCTGATTAGGTGGGTAGAAGCTGCACCAGTCGTGGATTGTACCGCTGCGACGACAACAAGGTTCATCTTTGAAAACATTGTGACATGGTTTGGGTGTCCCCAGATCTTGATGAGTGACTAGGGTAGTCACTTTATCAACTATACTGTGAGAGCGCTAAATGATCGAAGCGTTCAACAGAATTTTGGAAACAACGCTGACAAAGGTATGTAATGCTAATCGTGATCACTGGGACTTGAAAATTCTAGCAGTGCTATGGGCCTATCACACTACTTGCAAATGGTTGATAGGGTAGACACCATTCAAGCTGATATATGGGAAAGAGGCGGTCATGCCCATGGAATACATTGTTCCTATTTTGTGCATCGCAACGGGGATGAACATGGATGATGCAGAAGCATTAGAAGAGAGCATTGCATAGTTGGTCTAGCTTGAAGAAGACCACTTTGTTGCAGGATTCCACCAACGAGTTGTGAAGGATCGATAGAAGGCATGGCATGATTGCCACATTAAGAAAAAATAGTCTGTGAAAGGAGATTTGGTTTTGTTATACGACAGCAAGTTCATGATACATCCAGGTAAGTTACAGATGCACTGGTTAGGACCATATCTTGTTCATTCCATTACTTTTGGAGGTGCAGTTCAGTTACAATGATTAGATGGTGCGGTATTGCCGACGCTCATCAATGGGAGTCGCTTAAATCCCTATAGGATGGGGCTAGTGCTGCGCACTACTTGAGGCGCTGTGAAAAAAAAATCGCAAAGAAACAAGGTGAGCCTAGGGGACGAGGTTGCACAAGGATACCAGTTAGTAGCAATAGACAGGTGATCACCTGTGACAGCTGCAAAGCTGTGGGTTGGTCAAATCAGTAATAAATGCAGGTAGTTAAAACAGTTAGCTAGTGGTGCTTGTTGAAGAGACACACATTAATGGTCATTCTGACCATTAGAAGAGTAGGATTGCCGATGGATTTGGCATCATTACTGCTGGATTTAGTCATGATGGAGATCGTAGATTTGGCAATGATGAGTTGGAATTGGGAGGTGCCTATAAAAAGCGTGCGGGATGCAAGAGGAAGGAATTGTTCAGTTGAGCAAGCAGAGTGTGAATTGTGCAGTTGTGTTGTGAGATTTTGGTGATTTCCAGAGTAGAAGGCTAGAGTTGTCGGGTGCATTGTAAGGTTTGGGGCGTGAGGCATGCTGAGCAACCTTGACGCAATTGAGATTTCCAGTGAACAAGAGTCCCCTATTCGGCCCATGGCCATCAAATAAGAATTCATGAGCATGTCAGTTGGCTCATCATCTATCCCCAAGAGAAAGTGTCAGGCTCAGAAGCCCAGTTCCACGCCGCCGTAGAAGAGGCACACCCGCACTTCGGCTAGAGTGCAAGGAGAAGGAACCGCACAGACCGATACGTCAAGCTCCGGAGCTATAGAGTCTCCGATGCCTAGGGGCGTCTCTATTCATGATATTTTTTGATATGTCGCTCCTATGCATCCAGGAGAAAAGCCAAGGTAGCCGATGAAAAATCAGAAGTATCCACCAAAATTGTCGTCGTTGTTGAAAGGGATGACTTGCTCAATAGATATCATCCCTACCCTGATTAGGTTGAAGTTTGAGGAACATGATTTGTTGTTACTTAACGATGTCTAGGACAAGCCCTATCAGTCAGTTCCGTCGGTGCCTGGTGCCCTAATTCAGCGAATTCCTCAACCTTGGGCGAGTGGGTTAGACAACTTTGGATTGTTGGGGCTGATCAATATGCCTCATTTTGGGCGACTGAATGAAGCCCATGCATGTGTTAAACAAATCTTGGCATGTTTTCATGGTGGGACACTCTGGTTGAATACACCCATTCATGTCACAGTAGACTTAATTGCGAGCATTAAAGGCTTTCCAAGGTCGGGAAAGATCCGACGTAGTATTTCCGTGGGAGGGATACCAACAAGAAGCTTTCCAAGCAGCTGAAGGAGTGCTTTGGCTTATAGCGGGATGCCCGCGCCTACCATATTGATATCATTAACTCACAAGCGGTGCATATCGAGGCGCGAATTTTGGTGAGCAAGGTTGTTTGGGGGAATTGACCGGTCCAATGGAACTCGGGCGTGGTCGCATGCACCCCGAAATGTGTAAAAGGCATACAAATGAACTAGTCCTTGTTCTTGCTTAACCATTTGCTCGAAGATGCTCTCACTGTTAGGCTAGGTGGCTATTTTCATATAGTTGGCTATTAATTCTCATTGCACTTGTCACCTAGATGAAACCTGAAGATTACCAACCAATGGCCGTTGATGCAGAGAAGGTGTGTCGTGGTGCACGATATCAGAATTTTTGGTGGGTTGAGGAGCCCAATCGATAGGCGGACTGTGTAATTCACTTTTGGGTCTATTGGGAAGCACTACAAGCTGTTGTTGTCATAGTTCCTCGATTATACCCTTATGTAGCGACCAAGTATCAGCGGCTCATTCAGTTCGCTATCAGGCCACATTCCATTTACATTCAGGCACGGCGGGACCCCGACAAGAAGTGGCTACCTCTGGCTTACAAATTCATGACTGAATAATTGGATGCTATTCTTCAAGAGTGGCCGGCTAAATGGCACAACCCTATGAGTCAGGAGGAACTTTCTAAGGAGCCGCCACCTGATGCCCCAAAAAAGCTTGCCCAGAAGGAGCTGAGTGTTCATGACTTTGACAATGAGTCATCGAAGGACCCCAAGGTCGAAGCATAGTGCATGCAGGAGGATACTTGCATCGAATGGCACTAGGAATATGATGCAGGTAGCGGTATCCGATCGGGGATGGAGGACCAACTGCAACGGCTCATCAAAGCGGTCATTGACTCCTATGAGGATGCGACACAGGAGATCCGTGAGTCCAACCACGAAGATTTTGGTGTGGTAAGAGATAGGTTGAATTCCATTTTTGATATTTTTTTCAGGAAGACATCCATGAGACATGTGATGCAGGAATTCTCCTCAATCAGCACCAAGCCCCAGGCTAGGAACATTCAAGTTTCCCCGACTGCGATCGACATGGGGAGTGAAAAAGTACACCAGTTGCTGCTGCGACTGATCTAGAGCATTTATTTGGACCTAAACAAGTTACTAGCTCAAGCACTGGTGGAGCTACAACATTTTTCCACCCAGGAGTTTGCGAATAGACAAAAGGAGTTGACTGATGGCTACGTGCAGTCACAGAGCGTAGCTGAGAAGCTACAAAACGAAGAGGGGAGCTGCATCAGTTCAAGGTGTAGCTGGAAAAGGAGAAGATATGAGAAATATATACATTGAAGGCAGCGTAGGCTGAGTTGCAGCGTAAGGCTACCGATGAAATTACGAAGCTGAAGAAGGCGTAAGACCGCCTCATCATTGAGAAGGTGCAGTTGTGCACAAGTATTGGCGAGGTTGAGCAAGATTTCGATGAGGTGTGTCAACATATTTATGAGAGCACAGCTAAGCTCACCCCAGTCGATAAGGCCAGGTGACTAGGGGAAGCTATTGTCCATCTCCAGGACACCAATCTGCTGCTCAATGCCTTGGTCCAACCAATGACCCCGCCAGAGTAGGTTGCTAAATAGAAGACTTCCATTAAAGAGACAGTGGCCCAATTTGAAACCATGGAGCAAGAGGCCAAGTCAATCATGGAAGCGACGATGCAGTTTTGGCAAAACGTTGTCTAGGATGAACAAATCGACCAGTTGACAACATAGGTGCAAGAAGTTGAAGGCCAATTGACAACATTGAAGGCATCGCTGCGAGCAATGTTGTTGATGGTGCATATCACACAGAACGAGGAATTGAAGGACCTATAACAAAGAGCTTCCCGTGCACAGGAGCATCAACAAAAGCGTTGCACCCAGTTAGATGAGCTTCAAGAAGTTGGTGGGTAGTTGGTTGTTAAAGCAGTCACAACGCTATAGGCAGTGCAAGAGAGTCAATAAATGGTCGATGGAAAGGCTAGGAACGAGCACCCCGTGCAGCAAGGTTTGCTTAACTTTCAAAGCATTGCCGAAAGAGTTAAGTTGTAGGTTCAATCTATTTCACAATAGTTTGAAGACTTCAAGGACAAGACCTCAGCGTATACCCTATCAACCTGGCATGGCTCGAGGACGAGCCACAAGACCGTTTTGGGGGCCTGTTGGGAGGGGCTTTGATAAGTGAGTTGCATAGCGTCGCGACACCTGCACAAGCTCACCCGACACCGCGCAAGTCCAAATCAGCGCGATGGGCATAAAGATAACCATTTAATATATTATTTGACCAAGTTTTGTTACCATAGGTCAGTATTTGTTAGAAGTTAGTTAAAAGTGGACCTTCAATGTAAAGGTGCAAGCCTATATATAGAGCTAGTTTTGTACTTGTAATAGATATCATAATACAGAAATAGCGATGGACAGGAGAGAGTCATCTGTTTTATCTGCGATCTATCTGAGTTTTGGGATGTAATTGGTATCCTATTGTGGAGAAGAATTATCTGTTTTGGATCTATTGCGCAAAATGAATATGACATGACAGTTGTTGCACAAATCTTGTCTTTGTCTTACTGTTTTCTCTACTGCAGTATCAATGAGAAGTGTGTCGAATATGTTATGAGGATGTTGTGATCTATTTTGTTGTCTATCAATTGTGATTTACTGATGGTTTTGTGATCTATTCCTTTTCTATTATGATGTTTCTTCGATCTCTTCCAATTATGTCACATTTCTGATAAATGATGGTTAAAGTTGTTTTATACTGCTGTGTTGATACTGCTGCGACAAATGAATGAAGTGATTTGTTAGATTTGTAGAAATGAAGATAGATTATGATCATTATCTTAGTTCTGTAATTTGATATTTATGTTTCTTTACCCGCCAGATGCCATATCTTCCCTTCTCACTACCGGAAACTTGGTTTAGATAGCTCTCCCTTGAACATCTCGGGTGAGACTTTGTCCGCTCTGCAGATGTTCATGGGCAAGGTAAAACTTATCTGGGTCGGTGCTTAGGTATATCGCGCTAGTTGGGTGTTGAAAAAGTGAGAACCCCTGTCGATGAGGATTTGTTGGTGGGTTGTCGCCAACACTCCTATATCCCATTTAAATTCTTCTGACCAAACCTCATAGTTCCTAAACTTGACAATAACCTTCTTATATAGCCTTATCACAACAAATTTCAACTTGAAAGGAATTTTTAGCTCTTCTAATATATTCCAAAGGTTAGTTATAGGAATTATAACAAAATCCTTTTTTAATTCAACAAAGAAACACAAAAGAATTGTTTTATCATTGCAACACTCCTTAGAAATTGTTTAAAAAAGGTTGTATAAGCCTCTAATTCTGAAGGGGAAGAATTTTATCCTATATTGATGTTCTCTATGATGTCAGGTTTCACCGATATATAAATGGAAATAGTTTTGGTAATATTACTCAAATTACCCTCAAAATCAACATCCTGGGTGAGTATCGGGAGCTGAGGATAAGTTACAATATTGGATAAAACCGTTGTTGCAAACTTGTCTTCTACCATATGGAAATTGGGAAGGAAGGAATATCGATGATGATGATCTTTCCAAGGAATCTCATCTAAGAACATGACTTCCATGATGGATTCATCAAAGGGGAGTGTATGCAAAAGATAATCTAGAGATGGGGGGTTTTCTAACCAATATGGTAGGTGATGCGTATCTGAAGCCACCAAAAGTTGATCATTGATGGTGGTATCACTGGTGGATTGAATGGCTTGGTACATTTCTTTGAAAGGGCTCACTGATGTTGAATCAGCAATTGAATTTCCTTTATATACGCTAGAAGTGGATATCATGTTCACGGATGCTTCCTGCGAAATAGGAGGAGGATTGGATAATGGAAAAACCCCCATGCCTGAGGAATCCTTGAGAAGAACTACTCCAATGTTATGATATTGAGGGGTTGAAGAAGCCAAAAGTGGAATATTGTTTGTAGTATTGGAAGTCACATCAGGTGAACATAAATATAGCTGGTCAATGGTAACGATATTCCCTTGGAATGGGAACTGGACTACCCAAAAGACGGATGAAGCAACAACTTGCATTGCGTAGAACCAATTTCGACCTAGAATAATATTGTAGTCTAAAGGAGCGTCGACAACTTTAACATGAATGGAGACTAATTTCCCCCCTAGTTCTACCTAGAGAGAGGGCAGTAATATTCCATAGGGTTGAAAGTCATGGCCATCAAAATCCTTTAATGTCATGGGTGAATGGTTGATCTCAGGAGAGTCAATAGCTCTCCAACATGATAAAGACATGACCGAAGTTGAGGCTCCCTCGTCCAATATGGTATGATGGATTATCTTCCCAATAGCTTTTGTGGACAATTGGAAATCCAATTGATGGGAGAGCCTAGATTTAAAATCATCCATTTTGAAGGTGATAATGTTAATGTGTTCAGGATCCAGTGCTCCAAGAACTGATAGCAATTTTTTCCAGTGTGTAGGACATGTTTGGAGAACTTAGAGAGTCGACATAGCGCACAGTGCTTGAGCAAGATCTTCGACTATATTATAGTACTGGGTGCATGCGTTAGGATTAAGTACATATCGAAGTTTACTCTTAGGTGGACGGAGAATTGCGCAAAGAATAGGTTTTCCAATTTGAATACCATTAGTAGGAGGAGGGGATGCTGAATTATTGAGATTAATTGTTTCACTTGACATCATTTTAAATTCATCTATGGAATATGAAGAAGGTCCATGCAAGGATTGATGGTCAATCAATTTCTATTGGGTAGGGAAAGTATCTGTAAGGACTGTCGAGGTGGGGTTATTTTTAAGAAAATTACTGACTTCCTCATGATGAGGAAACTCTTTAGTGAAGTGGTCACCTCCACATATAAGGCAGGGAAAATTTTCCTTTCTCTTGTTTTTAGAGTCAACATCACAATTCTTTGTTTTATTACCTTCCTGTTGGTTCTCATATTTCGTGGATCTATTCTTTCCTTTCTTCTCTCCTCCCAAAGATTCATAGCATTGAACCACATTCACTTTGGTTGAAAAAACAGGAGGGGAAGCATTTTTGGGGTTTGAAATGGTTTGACTGGCAGGCATGGCTGGTTGGTTTTGATTTTTCAAGGATTTGGTCATCAATTGTGTTTGAACTAAACCAAGAACGCTATCGGTGAGTGGCTCCATTAAAGGTATTGAAGGATCTGAGGTAGGGAGAGGAGCATGAGGAATTATTTGGTACAAAGTTCCTGACTGGGAATAGGCCAAGTCAAGGTACTGAGCATGACTGATGGCCTACTCCTCAGTAACAACACCTCCCATGAAGACATCCCTAGAAATGGGGGGGGGGGTAAATACTTAGTAAACCAATCAATGAGTAAATGATCAGGAATGAGATCCTTAATCAACCGACATCATCGTCTCAACTCATGTATATGACCAAATATATGAGTAGAAGTGGTCTGGCAAAGTGAGGTCAAAAGTTTTGTACCTGTTTCATAACAGATTGGAAACTGAAAATATGTTAAGAAATCCATTTCTAAGGTGTTAAAATCCCAAAAGGAATGATGAGGTAGCTCAATATACCATTTCGCAGTTACCCCAGTGAGAGTTCTTTGAAACAAACGTAAATGGATCGAACCATCCATCAAAGAATTAAATGAGCACCATAAATGAAATGTCATCACGTTGTTTTTAAGGTCTTCCCCAGATTTCCATCGAATTTGGGTATATCAGAGGGTAACTTAATCGGGATGGTTGGCCATGAGGGATCATGATGTATAGGGTCATTGATCAATCTAGACATATTTGGTAGATCTAAGGTAGCCATAAATGGTAATTGTTAATTAGGATGGGGGTACTAGTAATACTGATAGGGAATATGTGGACCAGTAGGGCCATAAGAATATTGATGAATGGAAATAGTTGATGTTCCTAGAACCAGTGGATTAGGTGGTTGGTTTCCAAATGATCTGTGTGAGAGTCCTCCAGGTCGTGGTCCACCCGAGCGAGGTGGGCCTCTAGGCGGTGCGCCTCCGGGAGGTGGGCCTAGAAATGGTGGGACTCCAGGTGGTGGGCCTCCAGGTGGTGGTCCTCCAAGCGATGGTCCTTGAGGAGGTGGTCCTTTGGGTGGAACTCCAAAAGGTGGTCCTTCAGGTGGGCCTCCAAAACTTCCAACAGTACTCACAAATGGTCCCTCAGCCATAGGGACATTTGACCAATTAGGTTTCCCCCATGGGACACAATCATTTTTGGGGTAGGGAATCCCCGGATAAATAACCCCTAACGGTGTACGTTGATAATCTTGATGGATCATAGGTGGTTGATTCCCTGGGTAAGTATAACCCTAAGAAGGTTGACTAACATAGGGTTTAACCCATGAAGGTTGTCCCGGGTCGGAAGAGGGAATAACCATATTGGTGTTCATAGGAGGAATACTAACTGGTGGTTGTCCTACCGCTAAGTTTTTCCCCATGCTAGAAACAGTTCTCCTAGTAGGTAAAATAACTTGGGATGGGGGTTTCCCTCCAGGTGTGGAAACTACCAAGGAGTTAGAAACTGTTGGCGGATTCTGGGTGGGTGGATTAGGAATGGAGGATTGACCTGGATCATGAGTAACCAGGTTTTGAGCTGGTGACCTTGAGTTAAGAGCCACATGTGATTATGAAAGGGCATGGTATCCAGGTGGGGTTATTTCTAAACGGTGGGGTAGAGGAGAAATACTTCTTCTCTTTATATTTTCTCCTAGGTTACACAAACGATCGAGAGTTTCCCACACTGGTCTGAAGAATTATTCACCCAGTGGAGTTTCTCGAATGGGGGTAACATAAGATGGTCGAGTGGTCTCATATTCAGAAATGGTATGACCTAGAGAAGTTTCCCAAAAAGGAGCAGTTGGATCAAACTTTGTCGCCACAGTATAATCTAACGAGTGATTGAACACCCAATCTGGTGCACCAGGTTGACCTTCCGTTCAAAAATGAAAAGTGGTTTCTTATGTAGAAGGTTGTTGGACTATGATAGGGATTTGAAAGGAGGAAAATTCTTCCCTGGATTCAATGATCGGAACTCCTTCTACATATGAATCAGTTGTAGTTGGTTGGTCCATGGTTTCACCCTCATTTCCTTCCATGGTAGGAGGAGATTCAGGTGGTAAACCCTACAACCTACGAAATCGTCTCGCAAGTAGATCATGTAGGATGCTGACTGAATATTTCTAATCTAAAGCTCTATGCAAGGAATATATCACACACAAACAATCCTATGCAAGCTAAGGTCACAAGAAAACTTAAATGATAGGATGGGCTTATGATAGTTGGTTCCTAACTAGGATTCTCAACTTGTCGCAACTCACAATATACCGCAGGGTCTAACAATAAAACATGACAAGGAGGATTGGGACCGTACCCTTGCTCGGATACCCGACTATCTAAACGACACATGCGTAGTAGCTCCACGAGTGTTGTTCTTGGTGTATTGCTCCAACAAGATGGCCAAAAGGATTTTCTTAGTTGGTTTGGGTACCCTAGAGGGGTATCCCAATATACACAAGGTACGTGGGAGCTCAAATCCATATTAGTGTTGTCTAATGCACAACCGTTCGAAAGGGGCCTTCCGATATACCACTAAGTACGTGAAGTAACTTTTGATATACCTCAAGGGTACATGAAAGGCCGTTCAATATACCAGCAGTACGTGGAAGAACCACACAATCCTCTAGATGTAGTAGAGGCAAATAATGATAGCTTCTATGTTTTAAGACGCTGGAACACGTCTCTATCCTATCACACAAATTACTAAAATTTTTAACCTAAGCTACCGTTGATTTTATATTGATGGTTAGTGAATGTTTGTGGAATGTAGATCAAGATGCAACATTAAGACTTGGATTTTTTGCAACTATTCTCTTCGATGAATGCTACCAATAGTAAGGGAGAAACTTTTCTTTTACCAAAACAAAGATACTATGTCACTTTCAACGATTTAACTTCAATATTTTTCAACAAATTTCCAAACACACAAGCATTTCCAACATTAAGACTACAAGGTCTCTAAAAGAAACAAAGAACAACTTCTAATGCCTAAAAATCTATGCTTTCTAAATCAAATGCATAAAGAAGTAATCTTCTAACTACCCAGCCAAACCAAGAGCAATCAAAACAAAACAAGAAAACAATTTTTTGTTTTGATATGATTCGAAAAATAAAGAAGGCTAAAAAAATATACTTCAATAATTGTAAAGAAACTACATATATTATTTATTACATACCTAAGATTGATTTCATATAATTGATCAAGAAAATCATGCACCCAAAACTGCAATTCATACACAATTTCTTCAATTCTAAACTTCCCATCAATGAAAATTCCTAGATATGAACTCAAGAAGAGAGATCATACTTCTAGGATAGCAGACTTAACAATAATACAGTATTCAAATCAACAATCAATCAAAGAGAAACAAAAAAATTAAAATCACAAGCTTCAAGTCAAGGGGTGTCCTACCTCGGCGCATTGTGTAAGGCTGCACCAGGGCGCCAGGGCGCCAGGAGGGTGTCAACGCATGTTGTATACTGGGTATAGGCGCCATCGGTGCACTATACAGTCAGCAAAAGGGTGACAACAATGCTACTTTTTAGAATGCAAATAGAGCCCGAGTATGGTCGACGCTTTGTCAAGCCTACCTAGGGGCACTAGTGAATCCTCAGACTAGAAAAGGCCAGTAACCTACAAAAGAAACCAATGGTGGATCAACCTAGAATTATAGGGAAGTAAAACACACTTCACAAGAGGAAATTGAAAGGATGGTAAGGTGGATCACTCACCTTATGATCCAAGAGGATATTGGTGGCCACCCACCTATTCCACTTAGACCCCCACCATTCTTTCTTTCAGTTTTCCAGTTTCCTTAATTGTATCACAATTTACTATTTTTGGAAATTTTCGGCTCCTAAACTTCTGTAGCCGTTTTGAATCCCTAAACGACATTTTTTCGGCATCAAATGGTCATGCATGTCAAACGAAGGTAGTATGATAAAGTTACAACCCCGAGAAATTGATGTACCAAGTTACCCAACGGGGCCCACATTCTGGCATTTCACCTCATAAGGTTAGGTTTTTGGATGTGTAGGGTTTTTATTGTTTCTCAATAATATATAGGCCTTCGAGCCTCATTGTAACATAGAGTTCAAAGGCATGTAGCCGCCACATCTCTTCTTAGAGATAAGCTACCAACACTCTAGCTAGTTTATTTCCATGTTGTATGTAAAGAAGTTTCAGTTCTTTGATTAATGAAATGAAGTGTTATTTCTGCTGCATCTTTGTTTATATGGTTATTTGTGTATTCTGTTACGTTCCTGCATAAATCTGGATCAGTGGTATCAGAGCAATCTGCTCTTTCTCGATCCTTCTTTGCATGTCCCCAATGAGGGTGGGGTATAAAGAGTTAGGGATCTATCTGGTTGAACTTTTGCAAGATCAGCCTCGCAAATCCTGACGGCCACCCATGGGGGATGAAAAGAAAGAAGAGGGCGCAGAATATCCTATCAAAATGTTTCTTGAGGAGGCCCTTGAAAACTTCAACATTCCCATATTTGATGGTTGAATAGATGTAGATGACGTAGATATATGGTTGAATCTATTAGAAGGATAGTTCGCGGTTCATTAATTTTTCGACCAGGAAGAGATTAATTTTTCACTACTCAAAGCCACCCCCCATGTCAAGGACTGGTGGGAAACCTACAGTGAGAGAAAGTATGAGGAGGAACCCTCTCTATTCTTGGTTGTACCCACTTGGAATTCTTTTCGAGATGCCATAAAGGGACAATATTATCCAGTAGGGAGCTATGAGGACAAGTACATACAATGGGCTACGCTGCGGCAACAAAGAGATCAAGATGTTCATGAGATGACGAATTTGTTCCACACCTTGTGCACCAAGTTGGGTATCAAAGATTTAGAGAAACATTTGGTGTTGAAGTACCGTAGTTGTCTGCACAGATACATTTAGGAGGAAATGGAGTTCCTGAACATCTCCTCGCTTGGTATGTCATATCGGTATGCTGCCAAAATTGAGCAAAAATTCAAGCAGAAAAAGTGAGACTTTGGATCTGTGAATCAAAAGCAAGCGAAAGGTGCCCCAAAAGCACAGAACCAAGGACACAACCAAGGCATGGAGACTCAAGAAAACTTGCCAAAGCTGCAAGCAAAGAGCAACACTTCAAAGCCGAAGAAGGAAGCAGGAATGTGGTGTGAGTTCCATAAGAGCCCCACTCACAACACAAGTAAGTGTCGGGCCAAGCAATCATTGGTGGTCGAGATAAAGGCTTCTGAATCAAATGCATACTCTAACACTGAATCAAAACCCAAGAAGGGGAATGATAGAGGGAAGAATATTATCGATGCAGATCCCAACTCCACCATTGCCACCATGAAGATACAAAAGGAAGAACCAAAAGATTTAGAGGAGGAGCATCTTTTCCACTCCTAGATGTGGGTAAAGGGTTCCCCGCTACAATTCATTGTCGACAATGGGATACAAAAGAACTTGATTTTAGTGAGGTCATGAAGCAGTTAGGCTTGTCGACCATAGCACACCCGTAGTTGTACACCATCGGGTGGCTTCACCAAGGGCAGGGTCTTTGCATCAGCTAACAGTGCCACCTTCCCTACAGCATCAAGCCCTTCACCGATGAGGTATTATGTGATATTTCTCCTCTTGATGTTTTTGATGTATTATTAGGTCAACCATACTTATGGAAGTGACATGCTATGTATGAGTCCCGGCCTTGCACTGTTATTATTACGTTGGGAAATAATTTGTACAGGATACCAGAGGTACCACCTCCTACCGTTGTCTCTTTGGTTACTACAAATCAATGCAGTAAGCTCATTTCCAAAACCGAGAAGTTTGTTTTCTTGATGATCTTCCCTCAAGGAAAGAAGAAGATCATGGCCATGAACTCTAGACATAGCCCCTCCGCAAGACAACAATAAATGGACAAGGTCGTGGAAGAGTACCGGGACATATTCACCTCACCCATCGGGGTGCCTCTGCATTGTCAGGTCAAGCACCCCATCGATCTGACCCTAGGTGTGCCGGTACCCAATGGACTGATCTATCAATGCTCTGTTCTATAGAATGATGAAATCAAGAGGAAAATTCAAGAGCTTCTGCAGAAGGGTCACATTCGACCAAGTTCATCACCCTGTGGGAGCTCAATCGTGTTGGTATAGAAGAAGGATGGGACTTGGAGACTCTATATTGACTATCGGACGCTGAATAAGATCACTATCCAGAATAGGTACCCAATCCCATGGATTGATGACCTCTTGGACCAACTTAAAGGGGTGAAATATTTTAGCAATATTGACTTGAAGTCTGGGTATCACCAGGTACTGATCGAACCGACTGATGTGTGGAAGACTGCCTTCAAAGCCAAGGAGGGCCTTTTCGAATGGTTGGTCATGCCTTTCGGGCTGACGAATGCTCCCAAAACCTTCATGAGACTGATGGACAACATCTTTCAGCCATTCACCAACTCATTTGTAGTAGTGTACTTGGATGACATCCTGATATTCAGCCAGAATTGGGAAGAGCACCTCCACCACATCCGATAGGTCTTCCAAACACTGCGGCAACACAAGTTGTGTTCCAATTTGGACAAGTGCACTTTTGGCATGACCCAGTTTTAGTATATGGGATACATTATTAATGGGTGTGGGGTACATGTGGATCCAACCAAGATCCAAGTCATTCGGGATTGGCCAGCCCCAACTAATCTAACAGAGCTTCGTAGATTTCTCGGCCTTGCTAATTTCTACTGCAGGTTTGTGTTGGGATTCTCTCATATCACTTGGCCCTTGAGTCAAGTCACCAAGGGAGGAGCAAAAGCAAAATTATTTTGGTCGAAAACTCAATAAAAGGAATTTGCAGAATTGAAAGATCGCCTCTGCTATGCCCAGTGCTCACATTACCATACTTGCAACAACCATTTGAGATCGAGACAGATTCCTCTGACTATGCTATTGCGGCAGTCCTTTCTCAACAAGGGCATCCAGTGGCATATCACAATGAGACACTGTCCAACACAGTCCACAAATATCCCACTTATGAAAAAGAGATGTATTCCATTGTACAGACTTGCTAACAATGGAAGCATTACATTTTGGGGAAGGAAACAATCATCCACATAGACCACCAACCCCTGCAGTTCATACAGACACAAAAGAAGTTACAAAATTATCTCCATCAGAAGTGGTCCACATATCTACAACAGTTTGATTTGAACATCAAGTACAAGAAGGGAAGCACCAATAATGTTGCAGACTGCCTCAGCCGAGCACCAATCGTGGCGATAACCACCATGCTCAACTCTTATGGGCACGATACTTCTGATTGGCCGCTTCTCTACAAGAGCGATCCAGAATTCAGCCACACATACCATATGCTCTTGGAGGGAAACCAAGTTCCAAAATTTCACCTCCAAGAGGCACTACTATGTCACATGGGACACCTTTGTGTTCCTTCAAGCGAGCGTGCCAATATGATTTGGGAAGCCCGCTATAGTCAGGTCGCTGGGCATTTCAGGGTCGAGAAAATAGTGGAAGTACTGCATAAGTATTTCTATTGGTCGAACCTTCGACAAGATGTCGAAAAGTACATCTGATCCTGCACTGTCTGAGCCATTTCCAAACCATCCATCAAGTAGCAATGCCTCTATACTTCGTTGCCTACCCCTAGTCGACCTTGGGAATCCATCTCCATGGATTACATGTCGATCCTTCCTTATACTAAGCACAAAAATGACTGTGTGTTTGTGGTCATTGACAGATTCTCAAAGATGGCCATAATGGCGGCCTACAGGAAGAATATCATGGTAGAAGCCAGTGCTAAACTCTTCTTTGAAAGAGTGTGGGTACACTTTGGGATCCCACAGTCTATAATCTTAGATCGGGACAGCAGGTTCCTTAATACATTATGGTCTAGCCTATGGTCAATGCTAGACACCAAGCTCACAAAGTCCACATCTTTCCATCCCTAGACTGATGGCCATACAAAGGTCGTCGGCAGGATGATTGTACACATTTTACGCATGTACAACTCAAAGCATCCACGCACATGGGATGAGAGCATCCCCTATGTACAACATGGCTATAACCGGGCCCTCCACAGCTCAACTGAACACAACCCCTTTCAGGTGGGCTTGGGATTCCAGCCACTATGTCCCATTGACATAACCATGCCATTTGCAGCTACTTAGGCTGATTCAGCTCATATCCAGTCTAAAGTTTCCAAGGCGAATAGCTTCATTGAGCGCATTCAGCACATTCGCCAACCAGTTCATGACATATTGGATAGATCTAATGCTAAGTACAAGCAGCAACATGATCAGCATCGGGTGCAACACAACTTCCAGTGGGTGACAAAGTGTGGCTACATTTGCAAAAGGAGCGCCTCGCTAGACCCCACCGAAAGCTTCACCCGCTTCGATATGGGCCATAAACCATCACCAAGTCTGTCGGGGACAATGCCTTCGAGCTCAGTATACCACCATTCCTTCGTCTGCACCCAGTGTTCGATGTGGACCGCCTTCAGCCCTACTTTCCACCTCTACTAGACACATTAGACGTGGCAAAACAACTCACACCAACAAAGTTAAACCCTGACTACATGGAACAAGCCAAAACTGATCGGATTATGGACACACAGATCAAGAACACCCGCCAGTAGAATATCCAGCTATATCGATTTGTCAAAGCAGGCCAACTCCTTCACCAGGGATAGTGGCTCACCAGGGACCAAGTTTAGCAAAAGTTTCTTCATCTCATGGAGGAACTCAATGCAATGGGGACCATTGCTTCCTAAGGGGGGAGGAATGATCCAGGAGGATATTGGTGGCCACCCACCTATTCCACTTGGACCCCCACCATTGTTTCTTTCAGTTTTCCATTTTCCTTAATTGTAGCACAATTTACTATTTTTGGCAGTTTTCGGGTCCTAAACCTCCGGAGCCGTTTTGAGGCCCTAAACGACGTTTTTTCGGCATCGAATGGTGAGGCAAATATGAGTCTATTTCAAACTAGACATTTGCTATTTATGGATGTAGTCCTTGAACATATCTTTTTGACGATGTCATTAGAGGAATTTTGGGGTCTAAAATGGGCCTCCTAAGGAAAATAATAAAATAATAGTTAAAATAATAAAATAATATTTATTAATTTTGGAGGAAGAAAGAAAAAAACTACTTTTTGTGTTCATATTTTCAACATATATCCCTGTGTTTTTTACTCAAATTTCGATCGGGAGAGCTCATTGGATGTGGAATTTGATTCTGCATCCAACGAGTACCCACACTGCATACTTTTGACGGACCCCGCTACCCCAAAAACAAGAAATACTTGAAAAAATGTGATGATGACATCATCATCATGTTTTTCAAGTATTTCTTGTTTTTGGGGTAGCGGGGTCTGTCAAAAGTATGCAGTGTGGGTACTCGTTGGATGCATAATCAAATTCCGCATCCAACGAGCTCTCCCGATCGAAATTTGAGTAAAAAACACAGGGAGATTTGTCGAAAATACGAACGAAAAAAGTAGTTTTTTTATGACAAATATGTCAATTCAACCATTATGGTTGGCTCATTTTATTGAAATTCTATTGGTTCTTGAATTCCAAGTCATGAGAACTTATTGTTGGCACGTTTTCTTATAAGGCCCATTTTAGACCCCAAATTTCCTCTAATGATCATGCGCGTCAAACGGAGGTAGTATGCTAAAGTTACGACCCCAGGAAATTGATGTACCAAGTTACCCAATGGGGCCCACAATCTGGCATTTCACCTCCTAGGGTTAGGTTTTTCGATTTGTAGGGTTTCCATTGTTTCTCAATAATATATAGGCCTTCGAGCCTCATTGCAACAAAGAGTTTAGAGGCATGTAGCCGCCACATCTCTTCTCAGAGATAAGCTACCATCACTCTAGCTAGTTTATTTCCATGTTGTATGTAAACAAGTTTCAGTTCTTTGATTAATGAAATGAAGTGTTATTTCTATTGCATCTTTGTTTCTATGGTTATTTGTGTATTTTGTTGCATTCCTGCATAATTCTGGATCACATTAACAACTCAAATGAGTTAAGCAAACAAGAATCACAAGTTTATAAGCAAAGGTGTTACCAAAAAACTCAAATCTAACTGGATCTTCTCCATATATGATAGGATCTATCCCAGATATGACTGGATCTATCCCCATTATGGTCACCAATTTTTTTTTCCAGGAATACTTCAACCAATGCAGACATTTCTTGTTCCTCTATCCTGTATGGTACAAGTCTAGAACAAAAATACACAGCAACATATCCTTTTCCTAGATGACTTATCTACTTTAATAAACAACTCTCTTACCTTAGATCTGAAGGCATTTGTCCTTGTTTCACTGATATTGATGCAAAATACTATATTTGCAAAGAAACACAAGAAACAAGACAAGGGATGAGAGTAACAAGACAAATCAATAATATATATTAGTGATCAAGGACTCTAATAATAAATGGTTAATATTGGCATAAATCATATATGGGAAAGGGAAACACTTTTGTATTAAAAGATGAAAAGAGAAAACTACAACCAAAGCCTTGATGTCAATAGCTTTGTCTCCATAATTTCTTTGACACACTCACACATCTCTCAACTAATACAAACTCTTTTCTCACAAAACTCTCTGAATTTTGACTCAATACCAGACTTCAATCCAATAGCATAATGATGCTCTTCTTGGTATCCCTTCACATGATCCATGAAGCTCTCTTTTATAGGCCAAGGGAAGCACAAATGAGTTGATATATTTTGGTAAGAGGATAGGGAATGATCCCTATGGGATAGGAGGTCGAGTGCCATCTCTCATAAGTATATAAGATCATGCTCCACGAGAGATTTCACTTGCAAGGTTCTCGAAACTTCTATTTTTTCCTTTTAAATCTTGTCGGTGCTTCTTGCAATGAGGGTAAGTGCATCAGTGCACCCTGTAGTGAAGGAAAGGGCACCATCGACACCTATTGTCAATGGGAAATGTGTTCCAACCCTTCCTAACGCTCTGTCATAGAAGGAAAAGTGCGGCAACCATGCTAGGAGTGAAGCAAAAAGTATCCAAAAGAGTTATTGGCCAGGGATTTTGAGGGATTTAAGCATTAGTACAGATTTTAGGTGCAACATTTTTGCAAGCAGTGTATCCAAATGCCAATAAACATAATAAATTCAATGATGGAATTAATTACATTGTAACATATGCCCCTTAATGTATGAGATCAAAAGGGAATTTGATGGCCAAAATACATTATAACAAATGGAGGAACTAAGTAGATATTCCAAAAGGAGTTAAAAGGAAATCTTAGTTGAGATGCATCTACAAGAATAAATCTCAAACTATTATATTAGTTTATTCATACCCATATGATTAATATGGCCATCAAAAATACTTTGTGATCTATATGTGACAAAGATAGATTATATTGTGGCCAAATAGCAATACAGTGTAAATCCATGTCAATAAGTCTTGATCATGGCCACAAAAGAATACAATATGGATTCATGGAAAATAATAATAGATAATGACCACCAAACAATACAATGTGGATCCATGTCACGATCAGAACATAGCCAGGAGAAAATAATGTGCAATGGATCTATGTCTCAATATCATAGGTAAATTGTAATATGACTCTCCAAATGGTACCAAAATATGAGTCGGTGGTACAATACGCAACTTAGGATGCAACATGATATGAGGATGCTACGAGTGCCCAAGGTATTCAATCAAATTTTCAAATGTACAATTCTACTACATGTGAATAAATGAATTAAAGGAAAACATGAGAGAATCTATTGGATTATCAGTCATTGATGTATATTTTTAACCAACTTAAGGCTACCCACCGATTATAATAATGGGAATCAAGGTACATAGTACATTTTTACCAATGCAAATAAATGAGTTAAAATCAATCACTGAAAAAATCTATCAATCATGAGACATTAATTTATTCCCACTATTGATAGCGAGGATACCTTCCAATAATGTCTGCAATCCCCAATGTACTATAAAGTCTCTAATCCCTTCTTAGATCAAATGAGCATGTGTTGATGAGAGTATATACTATTGGAAGGAGGGCATTAATGCATCCCACATAAACCAACACAAGCACAAAACTAGGATTATTTGGAAAGAATCGAATGAAATAACTTTTAGGCAATGAGCAACTGAAGTACATATTTTATGCATGCATGGGATGTGAATGGCACATAGAAAATATCCTTTGAGCAACAAACAATACTGAAAGTTACTGATGAAGGAAAGGAATTCCATCAATGATGAAAATGAAACCTAAGGTATAGCATGATTCCCAATTGTTAAAAAAGTACTTGTCATCGAACATTAGGGAAACCACTCAATTAGTGACAAATGATTAATGTTAAATGGTAAGTGCAAGGTTCCTTATCAATGATGTAAATAAGTCCCAAGGCGATACCAACTCTAATTCAATCTCTCAAAGCAATGTGTTGGAGTCGATAAGAGACGAATCACTAGCAAAGAGTCAATGATGAGTCCACCCACACTAGTACAAGTATAGAGCACATATGTCATGATACTAAAAGTTGACCAAAAGGAATCTTGACATACAACGTCAAAGATTTTTTAGGAATGGTCAAGTTAGCCTAAGACTTCTCTTGAACAAAGGCATGATTCAAAAAATATTTGGGAAGTAAATGAGACTAATAATGTGACCCAACAATGCAAGAGGCATTTAAGTAATTATTGATAATGATTAGAAGAGTAACCAATTGGTGGAGTGGAAACTAGAAACAATGGCAGAATTTACCAAGGACATACTAAATCCCAACTGTTGTTCAAGGGTGAAATTTGTGTTTCCTTTTCAATGTAGAAATCTTAATTCTCCCATGCCCATCTTTTTTTAATTTTCATTTGTTTATTTTCATATTATAGAATCCCAATAAAGACTAAAAGAATGCTACATTAAAATGGAGGAGACAAGTGTCACAAAACATGAAACTACATGCCAAGTGCATGGAATCAACCTATGCAAAAGCAAAATTAAAAAAAGGTGTACCACATGATATAAACACTCCTCGGCTTGTCCCCTCCATGGTTCGAGTAGGATGATATGCATAAGCAACATATGCAAAGGAGATTAGCAAAAAAAGAGAATGCAAAGGTGGTAAGCGGGATAGGAAAACTATGAGAGGCATAAATCTCACAAAACTCAAGAAAAAATATGTGATGTTTTTAAATGAAAATCAAACATAAAACAGGGATCCTTACCATGGCATGGCCAAAAATAGACAAGAAAGAAAAGAATGTGGCTTATTCTCAAATTCATGGTAAAACTAAAAGGGCTCCAAGCCTATGAGAAAAACTTGACATGGGCACCAAAATGGAAAGAGGGTGTTGACTACAATGTTACCCCATTTAGGTAGGCTCTTCTATCAGACTTGTGCAAAATGGAAATAGAGAAGGTTGACACACCAATACCCAACAAGTTAGACCCTATGGAAAATTTAGGTGGAAACAAGTTCAAATGCATCATAACAAAGGGGAGGCCTAAGCCTATATGCAAGTTTTCGAAAATACTTGATCAGATCAAGAAACATGAAAAAAATGATCCCTAAACAACTATGAATCAATCTTAAAATATTGTATCTAAGAAAAAATAATACCATAGTAATATATATATATATATATAATGAAAAGAAAGATATGATACAAGCCACTTTGGTAGGGTGTTTTCAAATTCAATGTCTTCAACAATATTTATTACCAAATCAAAGTATACCATTAAAGACTTAGGTGTGCCAAGGCCTGAGGACCTACAATCAATAAGATCAAAGCCATGAGGAAGATCAAAGATTAAATAAATATTAGATCATATGGGAGAAGACTCGTCATCACAAGAGTCTAAGAATATACTAAAAGAATGAAAATCATCAGGAAGGCCAATTTATAGGTCAATGGTAGAGTCTGAATGTTGAAACATGCCACCATGTGAGGATCCACAAACCGTGGGATCAAACTCAAAAGGAAAATAGAGGATGGATTTGATTGCAACTGAGTCCAATCATACTATAGAGAACATGTGTTAGAACATTTACTTGGACCAACAAGGTGGAGAATAGAATCCAATGCCCCCATTGGATGAATCACCCTGTCAATTGATGGAACCAAGCCCCAACAAGACGAGCATGAATGAATATGTTTCATCCCAATAGTTGTTGAACTTGAGGGATATGAGGCCACATAAGTCACCTGTGGTAGGGTAGTGTCTACCCAACACCAGGAACAGACAAAGGGGATGTGTTGGGCCTAGGAAAATTTAAGTAGATTCAGCTGGAATTATGCTTAGGAAGATTAAGAACCCAAACGCAAGAGAGGGAAGAATAGTTGTGACGGAAGAAGAGATGTGATGGAAGAGAAGATGTGATGAAATATTTTCCACGACGAAAAGATTAGTGACAAGAGAAGTCGTAATGGAAGAAACCACGACAGAAGAATAACAGAGCAATGAAAACGACAATTTGGTTGATCGTTGGTATGGATCCAATAAGAATAAAGCATGCTTTTGGTAATAAATCATCATTGTATTTTGGGTTGATAGTGCCTATTTTTTGTGGTAAATGAATGTACAAGAATATAAATGATGGACTGTAGGCTAACAAAAAAGTGTCGGTTGATTAGGATAGGTAGAATCCTCTAAAAGGGATAAACCAAGTTGTGTGCAGCGTTGGTCGGGTTGTGATTGTAGCTGATTGATTGTTTTTTTAGCAAGTTGTGTGCGAAGGTTGTGTAGGTTGAGAAGCGAAGAAAAGAGAGAGATTTTTAACTAGAGATCCGATCCAAGATGTGTGTGGATCGACTATTAGGAGAACTAGAGAAAAAGTAATTAGACCTGAGACCAGATAGCATGAGAGGAGAGAAGTATGTATAAGTTGTAAATAATAACTAGAGAGGAGTCTATAGCTAAGTGTGCAGACAAAAGGTGCTCATATATTTCTCATGCCAGATGAAGTGTGCCTTTGTGGTTTTTCCCATACGGGTTTCCACATTAATTGTTGTCATTGTGTGTCATTGATGAATGTGCTTATGTCTGTTGCATGTATGGTGTGATAAGTAAGTCTGAATATGTCGAACTACATTTGTTTATGAAGGATCCCATATGTATGTCTGTTGCACTACTTATTGAATGAATCTATAATAAGGTTTTAATATTTCTTACCATGATATGTGTCAATAAGTACTTAGACTAGAATCTTGAATGAATAGACAAGGGATAAGAAGTATAAACCTCGGCTTTGATCGACCGTTGTGATAAGGTACAATGAGAGTAGAAATACCCACCTAATTGTAGAAACCTGGTTTTGGCAGTTCTCCATAAAGATATCTTGGGTGAGAATGCATCTGCGATGCAACTGCTATCAGTTGAGCCCTACTCTGATGATCCAATATCTGGGTATTTGTTGATGACTGAGGATCTGAAACTAGATCGACTGGAGGGAGAAAGCCAACAAATGGTTATGTTTCTAGGACCTTAAATCTTTTTTTGGGGGGATATGTTGTGGCACCAGATGAAGCAAAAAATTCAAGATTGGGTGGATTCTAAAGCACTAGAATTTCCACAGAAATAAAGTGAAGGATATCGGTTGAATCCAATCAAGTGGTTGGAGCGATACCTTTATAGAGAGATTCATGAGATTTTCTTTTGTGAATTTCTTGTTTTTTTGTATGAGTGGTTGTTGAGGCTAGCAACGTAGTGTAGAAACTTTTAAGGAGGAGAACCGATAGATTGGATCCCTCAAATGATTCAGTGGTTGAAAGGTGTTAACAACCCCTTATCTAGGGAAGTTGAGTTATCGGTTGACAACATTTTGGAAGGATACATTAGTAAAATTGTTGTCGACATAATAAAATGATACAGTGAGGTGGAAAGAAAAACTTTCCAAGGACCTAGAGGTCATTATTTGAAGTCTCTAAAGGTTTGGATCAATATTTTGTATATGAGAAAGAAATTTTAAGAATGGAGTCTGACGAATACGAATTTGTGTACATAAACCTAGGATATGTCACAAGAGAAGTTTGAGGAAAATGGAGCAGAGTAAGTGTTATATCGAAATCATGTCACCATCATGTGATAAGACTCTTAACATACCTATTTGCCCTTAATCCCAACACTTGGAGTGGAAACTCATACCATTTGTCAATCTTTCACAAAAATTCTCAGCACCGTGCTTTCCCCTTTATCCATGAGTGGTACCTTGCTCGCACCACCTATCCCTTGTTAGCCACAAGTGGTGCCACCGCTTATGGCCCTTAGTCCATAAGTGTTTCTTACCTGAACTGCTCTGTCATTGAAGGAGAAGAGCGGTACCTTGGGTAAAATGGGAAAAAGAGAAGTTTCTCGAGGCTTCTAGATCATGAGCCTCATGTCCTCCCTTATCCCTATCATTGTGAGTCAGTTGAGCTCGAGATCCCCCATCCTAGGATCTTAGAGGCCACCTCATCCACAAATCTCTCAACCATCCCTATCCATTGAGCCTTATAAATACAAGCTCATGTCCATGGTTTAGGGGAGAACCATTGAAGTATTGTTATGCTGTTGGATTGATCACTTGGCCCAAGCCATTGGAGAGCATATACAACAAAGTTGGAGCTTATGGGGATGAGAGTGTTTGGTTTCATGGAGATGCATGTCAACACTAAGGCTTAATTGGTTGTAAACTTCTCCATTTTATCTTAATGCAAAGCTGATTTATGTCCTACATTACTGTTGTTGTTTGATTTCACATGTATATGTTGTTAGATTCCTTAGTCACTAACATGGATCAATAGATTATATTCTGGCAGCTTTGATGTGTTTGTGTGTTTAATCTGATTGCAGGTACACAGGGTTACTATCGAGGCATCACATTCCAGGTATCTACGGCGTCCAGGGGGGGTCTTCAACCTTTGTCCTTCATTTTTTCTGGATCTGAACCATTCAGACCAGTGGAACACCTTACTGTCCGCAGAAGGTGAAATATTCCTGCTAACAGTAAGCTGAGATGTTTCCCATTGATAGTGAGTATTTTAGACATATCTCCCCGTGTTTTTACTCAAATTTTGATCAAGAGAGCTCATTGGATGCAGAATTAAATTACGCATCCAACGAGTACCCACTCGGCATACTTTTGATGGACCCCGCTACCCCAAAAACAAGAAATACCTGAAAAAATGTGATGATGACATCATCATCACGTTTTGATTCTATCAATAGTTGGGTTCTAGTATTTTCACTTTATCCCGATTCAGAGTTTTTACTCCTCCAATTGGATACTTTTCCAATTATATGGGGAATCTGTCAATGTCTCCTACATTGCATATTTGTGTCATTGGTCCTTTTGTGTCAAAATTTGTCCAAGTAACTATTTGTGTCGTGCTCATTGTTCAAGGATAAACCTTTGTCGTTCATTATGCAGTTGCCTTGACCTTTTATGTCGGCCATTCCCTAATATGAGTTCATTACATCATGTCTTTGGTGGTTCTTGTCGTAAAACTTTGTGCCATTTGTTGATCCACTTAGTCTTTGAATTACCTCGTGTTGGATGATGGAGGATGCCTTAATTCCTTCCTTCCAACGGAACTCTTCCTATCGACGCCAACACCTCTTGCTCTGGGAATGAGATTTATAGTTTCTGATAGTACCTTGAGGATTGCAGTCATCAGTGGCAATTTCTCTCGTTATTGGGTAGTGGGAATTCCTTAATGTCTCTTACTTTATGGATTCTTCAAGTGTTTGAATTCAAGTCCTTGTATTCACACTTGTTAGAATGTATTAGGTACCTTAGGGACCATTTTCATTAATGGTGCTCTCCCTCGTGTTTGTTAACGGTTCTCATCATTGACCGGTAATCAAACAGTTTCCTCCATGTTTGACTTCAACTCCTTTATTCACATGGTTAGGATTAGTCCCTTTGGGGGGTTTGGATTGAATACCTTGGGTTGACAGTAGCATCCTCATCTTTTACTATTGATTGAGTTGCGCAATACCTTGTCACACTTCATATGACATTTGCTGAGACATAGCTCCACCTTGTATTCTTGTGGCTATGATTGATTGTTGAGCATGGATCCACCTTGTTTATTTGTGGCCATGACTCCTTTAGATTTTATATGTAGTCTTTTTTGATGTTGTGCGACCATAATAGTTACATCAGTTATGGCGATCATTTATATATGGACATGTATGTCCCAGAGATCAGTTTTGTTTGACATTTATCTCTCTTTCGAGTGCCTCTTTTCGAGCTTCTGTTCTTGGATTCTCTACTCTCTCCATGCTCAATTGTTTCCTTTTATAATGTATTTTGGATATTGTCTTCCCCTCTAACCTCATATAGTATGGGATTCTATTATATCCCAAAATGACACATTCTCTTCCTATGACCACTTTCCCATGTTTTGGTCGCATGTCGACACTTCCATGACGACATTTCATGAAAGTCACTGAAAAAACACCTGTATTGGAGGATCCATATCCATAGTTTTATAACTCTGTTTGAACTCTTCTCTTGACGGTTTGAAATTTATTTGATTCAGGATAAACTTTGCAGAAGACTCCAAATCCTAGAAATTGCTAGAAGTACCCTAAAGATGGGCATTTTTTTTAACCTAACCATGACTTTTGTTAAGAAAACCCACGACTTTCACCTTTCTATTCACGACTTTTACTTCATGCCACCCGCGGTTACCTCCTGTAGTGGTAAAAAATAATAAAGATATAAAAAATATCGAATTAGGGGTGGTTTGGGAGGTTATGGAACTTAATTGGGAAGTTGTAACCGAACCCTATTCGACCCTATCTCTACATAAATGTATTAATAGAAGGAGAGAGGTCCATGAGAGGGGACTTGAACTTTTGCATTGTTATGCTGGAGTAATTAGGACTCTCTTTCCCCTGACTTTTCCCTAGATTTTCATCCTTGTGTTGCAGAGCTTGGAGGCTGAGTTCCTTGGAGAAGAGAAGCAAAAGAACCAAATCAAGGTTTTGTGAGGTGCCTAGTTTGAGGATAAGGTATCTTTGTACTTTTTCCATGATTAATAAAGATTTGATTATCTTTCTCTTCCAATCAATGTGTCTTGTATATTGAATCTTTGATCATGATTAGATGTTTATGTTAATCAAATTAGGGTTTCATATTGCTTTGATTATAATTGGTTTACATGTGGTCATATTGGTTTGAGGAAGGTATAATTTGTGTTGCAGGTCTCTTGGTGCAAGACGAGCAAGAGGAGGATTGAAGGGATTCTTGGATCAACCTTCATTTGAATAAGGTATGAACCATTCTCATCTTTGAATCTTGTTTACATTTACTATCAGAACTGTATGAATCTATATTTTAACCCTAGTATGTTGATGGCCTCTTAACCCCCAACCATAGGAACACTTTCCTCTACAACAAGTATCACTTAACTTATCACAAAAAATCCAAGTCATTTCCCAACACTACACAACCTGACTTACTATTGCATATGTTGTCAATCAATATCGCCATGCTCTTGTACACTGAATTCCCCCAAGTTATGTACTTATTTAGGTTATCAATCCAACCTTCATGCCCATGCAATGAAAATTTATTTATTCATGCTTAAAAGGATCACTTATGTCTAGTACACTTCAGTCTCTTGTGCAAATTATTCAAGCAAGTAAAACATATTCTACCTCCAACTGTCAAGTTTCTACCTCAACTAAACATTTTTTCTTATTATTCTTCCAAGGCACCAACACCCCAATGCCTTCATTCCCACTTACCCCCACTTAAACAATGGGTCACCAACGTCATTTTGTTTAAGCAAGAATCAAGAAAGAAAATAGAATTGTTATTGATATAGCTTCAACTTATTTTCTCACCATGTCATCCATACCCATGCTTGATTCTAGAGGAATGGGCTTGTAAACACAACCTTCTCTTCCGACATCACTACGTAGTCTTCACCCAATATCCACTTACATGCAAGTGCATACTCCCATGTTGCACACTCTGCGATCCACAACTCTTAATTGTTTCATGAGTGTCGAATGACTTCTTTTATTGTCGGTAAAGGGACTACATCATCGTCTACCAGCTTCCCACATTTCTTCTTTCCTTTCCTCTTTCTTAACTTGCTCAACCTCTTAATAGGTGGTTGAGCCTCCACAACAATTTCCTCTTGATTGTGTGAACTAACTAAAACATGATTTGAACCACACTCTCCAAGTCAACTTCTTCCATATTGAAGGGCGCTCACCATGGGATAAGGTTTTCCAAACCTACCTTCAACCAAATGATTTATTTTAGCCTTTGTGCACTAACTACACCCAACCCTTGGGATATCTTCAATTGAATAGTTGGAAATATCTTAGACTATCTCCTCCTGAGTGCACTACCTAGAGTGTCATGGGTTACCAACATGCTCCTCATGCAAACTTTGTCATCCTTTGATCCCAAGGTTTGTCTACCTGAACCCTCTCCTCGTCATGTTTTGCATTGCTACTAGATTTTCCTATCAAAGTGCTCCCAACTTCAATCAATCTCACTACTGACATCTATGCAATTGTCCCCAACTTACTCTTGGTTATCATTGGCATGCAACTTGGGGTTTTATAGAAGAACAATAAACAAGTCTTACGGGGCACAAGGACAACTCTAGCCAATATTATAAAATAATATCCCAAGATGATCTTGTGGTAATCCAAGGGAACCACAATAAATTATAAAACACCAAAACAATCCCAAACCTTCACCGATGGTGTTGAATGGACAACTCATACCCTTCACCGATGATTTTACTACTTTATACAAGGTGTTGATATCTTTATCCTCACAACAAAGCTCCTTCACAATGTATTCACTATGAGGTTGTGGGTCAAACTGGTGTCTACGAAGGCCACCACTTTCAACCCACTTACTATCATGTTCACAAACTAAATCCCATTTCTTTCTTCATCTTGCTATGCTTGTTCTTGAACTTCCATTGTAAACTTACCCAAACATTTCTTTGAGGCATTTAGAACTTCTAAGTGTTCCTATGAAGTTCGCATGAGATTTCATCAAGGCTATCGATCTCTCCCTCAAATGAAATTTTTTCACTAAGTGATTATGTTTACTAAGAATCAATAATTCCTCTTGCCTCTATACTTAGGAAATTATTGTGCCTTCTTTTATGCAATGACTCCATCCTCTTCAAAATCCTCCACTTCTTGGATGGATCCCATCTTTGGAAACAAGCAAACCTCTACCTAGTCTATCATTTCTTACAACCTACACCTTAAGGCATCTACCCATGTGTGGACATGCTTGCAACCTACCAAGTGCACCCGAGTTAGCTTACACACAACTTGTTTCAATTGTTCCATGCTAACCTCCACAAACATCCACCTTGCCTTCAAATTCTCTAAAAGTGCACCCTCCATGTTGTTGAATGGGCACATCTAAATAGACTTCTTCCCAGGGGTTAGCGCTAAAAGTTGTCCTATGATTGCAAGAGGGACAACTTTAGCACATCTTGGGTTGGAAACAGTTTTGATTGGTAAGTTAGGTCGAATAGGTCAAGTTGGATAAGTATCTAGGATGGAATTACAAGTTATATTTAACCAGATGAAAAAATTTCATAGGTCAGAGGCATGCACACTATGGATTAGGTATTCAATGGAATATATTCACAAGAGGAAATCTTGCTTCAAAACATTGTTTCGAAGTGGAAAACAATATGGAACATAGCTCACCAATTTCAGGCAATACATAATAAGGATTATTGTTATTCAATCTAATGTGAGGCAACTCATGCTGTGCAAAAGTAACTCTGAATTCAATACAAGAAATTGTGAATAAAAATTTAAAAGGACACAATCTATCACATAATGAAGTTAATCTCCAAGAATTAACATATTGTAGAATACTATAACTTTTCATTAAGTTATGCAATTCTTACATCAACCTTCAAAGACTATCTACTAGAACCCTTTGCCTCCTCAGAGGAAGAACGAACCCCCTTACATTTCAAACGATAGAATTAAATAGAAAAATTACAAGCAACGAACTGTTGCTACCTTCTAGAATCGAATTCTATAAATCAACTCAAAATAGACTAAATTTGGAAAGGGTTAAAAAAAATTCTAGAAATAAATCTCTATTTTTTATCTTCATAAATTTACTTGATGCCCTGAATTTATTCGAAATGTCTTTTAACTGGATCTTTGACTACCACGTGCATTCAAATCTTCCACTTGGAAAATGTTGAGCAAAATACCCTACCACATGTAATCATCGAATGTTCAAATTATGTCTGGAAATTTAGATTTAGTCTGGGATTTGAAGCAATTTCCTGAAAATATGAAATAGATTTGATTCTTGATACCAATTTCTTTTATGTTGTCTCATTTGTTTTTGACAAAAAAGTGGATGAATAATTGACTTGTCAAATGTCAAATGTCACTAGTACTGTGACAATTGTTGAGCACCTTTAATGTTCAGTTTACGTTGATAATCTAGAATTTGAAGCGCAGGACTAAATATTTTCACTCTTTTTATACTTGAAATTAACTCTTTTTATACTTGAAATTCATTCTTTTTATAATTGACTCTTTTTATACTTGAAATTAAGCACCTATAATTTTTAAACCCCATTTATTGATATTGGGTCTGCCCTTCACACTTAAGATTGGCATTTAGATGTCTCGGTCAACTCTAACACAATGCATAAAATCCAACTATTGACATTCTCCATACCCTAGCACTTGTTTAAACAGTTGGAAGAATGATCTTTGGCAAAGAGGCTATCAATAATTTGGCTCTTGGACATTGAAATACACTAGACACTGACCTATACACTTGGGAGCTCGAACTTCATATTTTGGTGCTCTTGGATTTCTCTTTGGTGTTCCATGCATATACTCGCGCAATCTTAGTTAACTTGTGGTAATTATTCCACATGTAAACAAAATTTCAATTGTTTATATAGGCAATTGTATGCGAGTGTATATGGTGCATTGAGGACTAGCTTAGACTTGTGGGCTCGTCCTTAGTGGGCTTGGGAATTCGATAGACCTTTAACTCGACACTAGTGATATGTGGCATGAACTTGGGTTATGCCTTTGAATCTTGAACTTGAACATGACGTGAAAACCTTAAAGAATGGGATTAACACCAAATATTTTATATTTACCCAAACATGGAATAAAACTAGAATACCCTGAAGCGAGGGAAATGAAATGCCAAGAAGAACTTTGGTATGTTTAAAATGAGAGAAATTTGTGTGTATGTAGATAATGTAGTTTTATGTGTTGAAATCAAGTATAGTGAATTTATGGAAATTATAGTGCAAATACTAATAATCAATAAATAGGAATCCATGCAATAAATAGAGACCAATGTAATCGATGGAAAGTCAAATGAAATGTCCATTAATCTGTCATAAGAGAAAGTATACATATGTAATATAATTAGAGTTATCAAGTTTGACTCTAATTATATTGGAAAGAAACATTGCTATTTTCTTTCAGTACAGAGAGTGCAGGGATTGAGGGATGCAAATTTAAGTGTGAAAGGAACAGAGAATAAAGATGTGCCTCTTCCTTTTTGCAAAGTGTGAAACATGAAGTTTCTTTCATCTTTGCATAGCGGTCGAAAGAGAACGATGGTGCAATTTGCATTCCTTCTAACGTTATAATGCATGACATTGTCGTGAAATTCAAACCTTGATCTTAAATGTTACCAATTTCAATGGTTGACCTTGTTAATTTTAGTCCTTGGGATTTATGGATAGTTAATGCCGAAGCCATCTTGGGGGAATTTGTTTCTTGTTACTTCGAATTATGGATGGAATTAGTATGTGCTTTGGTCAAGATTGGTCCCATGAAGGGCCAATGTATTTATCAAATGTCATAACAACATAGGTTGGCAACTTAGGAGGGATAGCTCCAGGCATGTATACAATTTGCATGACCACTCCAAGTGCACCATTGACTAGTGTTGATTGGACCCATAAATTGCAAGATAACATTATTCGTTTCCCCACACTCAACAATATTTCTTTTTCTAGTTGATGGTCATCATCTTGTTGTGTATCTAAACCATTGGTAAAATCTACGTCAGATCATGCAATAGGAATAAACAATTCTTAGAGCATGTACTTGTTGTGATTGTTTGTAAGAATGTTCCTTGCAAAGAAATGGATTGCTTTCTCAAAGTTTGAATGGTCACATGTTGAAAAGAATCAATTCATCCTAGACTGGAGGAGGCTCCATCCTTCCAAGGTCAGTATAGCTTTGTGGATGTTTGTCAATATCCGACGGAAACAAGGTTGGGTGGCATCAATGCCCCTTTGACGGAATATTGTTTCCAAAATGATGACAATTGTAACTTTTGTCCACAAACACTTCCCAGGTGTTTCTCTTGCATATAGATTTTTTTCCATCATAGGTGGGAGTTGGCCCAAATCACCAACAAAAATTATTGAATGAATGTTGAATGAACAATTGTTTTCTCTAGAAAACACTCATGCAAGTAACTCTCATTTTGAAGAAATAATTTAGGTCCTATAAATCTCATCTTATCAATGAGATTGTATTGAATATGTTTCATATCTTCTTGGAACACTAATAGGTCATGTCCATGTAAAGGCTTCATGTCCTTTATAGGAATCTGGAGTCCTGCATGTATAGTGCTTGCATGAATGTTAAAATTTGCAACTCCAGTAGGGGCAACGAGAAGTAGTAGGTTATGGACATAGGTTGCTTGAGAAGATAGTGTTTTTTTTATGGTGCTTATAAGGTAGGATTTACCTATTATTGCAGTTCCTTGGATGATCATCTTCAATGGATCTTTACTTCCTTGTACTTGTGAATGTTGTAGGACAATGTCAAATGCAAGTTGTTGGCTATGAGATTATGCATTTGTGCAAGTAGGAAGGGGAGTTTTATCATGTATTACCTTCCCACTCCTTCGGTTGCATTCAATGTAGTTTGGTTCAGTATCTAATGTATATATTGATACTTTTGGATGATTCCATGTATAGTTGTGTCAAAATCTTGGAGGCTAAGCATGTCAAACTCATTGATGTGGATATTTACTATAGGGACTACCATTGAGAAAACCTATCATATCTTCATGTCCATGTCGAGATGCATGTTGTGATTGGTATCCTCATCTCCAGATGTTGGCTCATCGAGAGTGAGTGCATGGATGCGATCAACATACCATGCAAGTAGGAATTTCGTATGTGTTCCCAATTTCAAAGAATGTCATGTTCTGTAAGGCCAATGTCTTTGGTGAAGGAACGAAATGGCTTATATAAAAGCAAATCACTCCAACAAAAATCAATAAATGCATTGGAATCTTTGGATGGAATTGAAGTAAAGCGAGGCCAAACATGTACGACTATAGGGACAATTCTCTTCTTCCACTTTTTAGTTTTATGTCCCTAGTTATATGCCCATTATTGTGCAAGGTCTATAAGGTAGAAAGGTTTCAGTGTTGGAGGACATTGAAAGTATGCATCTATGAAACTTGAGCCATATAAGAAAATCTTCTGAGTCATGAGATACATGGAGGAGTACTTGATGACCAACATTTAGTTTGGTGACCAACATTTGATCTGGGTTTTGGTAATTTAATTTTTCCATGTTAGGATCTCCATCAATCCAAAGGAAACCATTTATATGTGTATATCCATGATGTTTCCATTCATACCTACACAAGGAATTTTAGAGGATTATAATAATTAAAAAATATGTAAAGGTGTTGCAAAGACACATGCAGGTAGGATATAATGTGTACCTGTCCTAGTGATATGTTGTGTGCATGTTTTTTTAAGCATCTCCACATGGAAGATTGAAATATTTTATGCATGTATGTATCCATAGTCTGGGGCCTATTAATGATGTTATGATTATGCCATCGCGATCAGGTCAAAAGGGTGATCCTCTTACATAAGTGCATGTAGGTATGGCCATTTTGTGTCTAATGAACTTAGAGTGAAGAGCAAGGTAGGCCATTGAAAATGTGTGATCATATGTGTTAGATCACTCTTTCGCGGTGTCCAGAGTTCTCCAATCCCACAAAGGTGTGCTCTAAAGCACATGACATGTTTTAGGAGGTTGTTTGCAGGCATTTATTGTAGATGTGCACACACTCCTCATTGTTGTTGGTGTGTTATGCTCTTGGCTTTGCTTTACAAAGAAGTTGGCTATTGGTTGACTCCTATGGCACATAATCAAATTGTACAAGTAGTATCTAAATTGGGGATGACTACTAAATTTCTTTTCATGGTATCTCATTAAGTGTAATGCATAGATATCAAGTGGAATGTTCTTTATACATGATTGGCAAGGTAGTGGATCCCCATTTGGAAAAAGAGTCAAGAATTCCATGTTGAATAGGACCTCTATGTTGTACACATTGACTAGTGATAATCCAATAGCTAGCCAATCAAGTATAGTAGGTGGAGCATTGGCTGTAACTTGAAAAAATTCTTTAATCTTTACCATTTCTCATTTTGCATTAGGATACCTAAATGAAAAAGAAGATGCTTCTTGTTCTAGTTGGGTAACACTTTGGTTATATAGATCGTGTATATTTGCATCTTTATCGGATGGCACACCAAAGTATGTAGAGATAGAATGTATTTTGGAGGAGACACTGGTGTACAATTTTGGAAGTGAATCAATTGTATTGTGATCAAGTTGGACATCGCTATAGTATCTATCATTTTGTATATTATAGAGCAATGCATTGAAGACATGATATTTAGTCACATAACAGTCAAAACATTTACCTTTTATTCCATACCTCCTCACAACCAATATATCAATAGATGAAAGCAGGGGTTGAAGGAAACTTGCTATCTACAAAATTTGTTGGGGGGGGGCTAATAGTGTGACCTATAAAATTGGGATAACATGATCAATGAGCATTTCTTCAATTTGAATCAGTATGAATAGTACAATGGGTTAGTCGTCCATATTGTTCCATTTTGAGAATCAATGACCACCTATTTCTCTATGGTATTGATTTCAAATATGTCCATTGAGAGGAAGATGAGTAAGAATTCCAGGATATGATTCCATACAAGTAGTACATGTATGCATGCTAGACAAGGCATCAATCCGTTTGTGGAAAGACTAGGTAGCATTTAAATGGCCATGATGTTGAAGAGTTTCTGTTGGAAAATGTAAAAGAGGTTCCTTTTTAGTATGCATTGTAGTCTCTTGAATTATATGTGTTTCAACTTTCTTTTCAGCATATCTTCTCCTTTGTTCATTTTGTTGGAACTTAGATGCAAATGGAGCTGTAGCAATTGGGTCTAGATCTTTGATTGTGGCACTTTCAGTGTTCCATTTATCTCTTATTCTCTTATTTATTTCTATAGCTTGGACTTTGTGTTGATGACTGGTGTATTGATTCTTACTGTGAACCTCGTATTCTTGAAACGATATACTTTCTATACATGTTAGAATGCATTGTTCAGATATAGTACACATTTGTAGAGATTTTGTGAATGTCAGTATTATTTGGAGCAGGAGGCAATGCTCTTTAGGATGAAAATCAATGTCCATGCTTTCTATTGTAGTATGTGAAAGTGCATGCAAGGAAAGTAGTGAACGACTAGTAAATATATATTATTAAATTATATATTTCATATAAGTTGTTTGATAACATCTAATTTGACACATCTAGGAGTATTATTTTAAGAAGATGAAAATCTAATTTTGATATGTTGGATATGGATGCATAGGTTGTAAAATAAACATGCTAAATTTATAATATCCATGTTTTATTTAATATCTAACTGTATAAGCAGGCCAAAATACAACTTCTTGCTTTGAAGAAAAAACCCTAACACATGCCTTCATTATTTAGGAAACATTTAATATGTAACTATACAAAACAGTCTAAAATACAAGTTCTAGCTTCAAAGAAAAACACCCTAACGCATGCCTTCAATGATTTAGGCAACATTTTATATGTAACTATAAAAGTAGGAAAAAAGTACAACTTCTTGCTTCAAAGAAAAAACCCTAACACATGCCTTCACTATTTAGGAAACATTTCATGGGTAGGCATGTTTTCTTTTGGATTTTTCATGCAATCCATCTTATCACATGCAATTACAATGTGTTTGATTTGTTTCTGATTGGAAAATGTTTGAACATGTAACTATTGAAGAACAACTTGGCAAATATGTATGTGGTATATTTGGTGTTTCCTCATAGTCATAGTCAAATAATTTCTGATCAAGTATGTCAATAAGTTTTTCTGCAACACCTTGAAATGCAGTTACATTGATCTTGCTTGTTTCATCTTCAATGTTGAAATGGAAAATATTGTACATGTATTCACTTTCATAAACATGTTGATTTCACCTTTGGCAATTCTAGACACCATCTTCAATAGGTGTAAGTTTTTTTTTTTGCAAATTCGGTTAAATGTCAGAGGACATGCAGAATACCGACAATTGTCTATATCCATTGAAGCAATAGTTTCCTCGACTAAAATGTATGCACGTTCAGACCCTATACCGATTCTTTCATTTTTAATGTCAGGCAATTTCTTTCATATGGAATGATGACCTCTGGAAGCACTGTGTGCAGATAATGAGTGGGATTGGAGGCATGTTTCTAGCTTCTCAAACCAGGTTCGCAAATACTGAGTTTCTTTGAGATCGGGATTGATGTAAATTTGGGATGAAAAGGTTGTAGTAATTTATAGTTGATTGAAGTCCGTTATTTTTCTACCCTTTATAGCAATTATTGGAAAGATATTTGTGATGGCATATTTCACTAGATTATGTTTAGTGCATAAGACCCCCCATATTGTGACCTCTACATTATAATTTGACATGTCCTTTAGTTGAAAGGTTCTCTTATGTGTCTATGTTCCATTTTCCCTCATGATAGTTACTAGAAGGGCTAATGGATATAATATTTTCAAGTATATCAACTATAGATTTGTTGGTTAGAGTTGATAATTCATTAATAGGAGTGAAAACATAGATATGGTTCGTTGTTGAATGTTGATCCTATAAGCAAGCTTCTATGGGAGGATGGAAGTGTGTTTCCTGGATATTGAAGGATGTAATATGTATCTCATTTCCTTCAATGTCAATAACATCAAAGCTAAAGACACGACCAAACCCCTTGGCATTGGTGAAGCTGTGAAGGTTAGTTTTTGCAAGGACACCAATTTTCAATGTCCATTATTGTAGGTATGGATGCAAATATTTAATAGGAGTAATGTTGGGGAGTTTTTAGTTGATTCTATTTTTTTTAATAGGAGCACTTACATATTTGCTCAACAATGGTCCACCAATAATCTTTGAATTCAAAGTATGTATTTGCATTCCTTGAACTATAGGAATCTGACAAAAATATGTAAAAGAAGTACAATTAGCATTTAAATTATTGTGCAAAGAGTGGGTAGTGTAAAATACGTTTATTTTGTTTGATGTATGTGATTTGGAATGGGACGTGTTAGAGAAAAAAGTGCAGGAAAAAGCAGATAGGTTGAATACATACTTGTTATTCTGGATATATTTACAAGTGAATCTATATATTTAAACCAAGGATCCAACTTCGAGCTCTGATGATTTGAAAACTGAGCTAAGAGACGAGGCATATAAGTTGTGTATTGTATTGTTTCCATCATATAGGTGTATAAAATAATGGTCTTCTAAAGTTGGAATGAAGTCCAAAAGTTTGTAGAATAGGATTGTAAAGAATCTCTCCATTACCGATCCTTGTAATAGAGTTCATTGTTAAAATTGATGCCATAACTCTAGGTATGTTGTTTTACGAAAGTTCTGAACAAGGGTAGAAAAAAAATACCTAAGGAAAAACATTGTTGCGTCAACGTATTAGGCAATGTATATATAATGTATATGAATGTAATTTAGAAATAATATCAAAGTAATTGTTTGATGTGTATAACTATTTGAACAACAATAGTTTGTATACTTGAGAAGAATTGAATAATAAAAACAATTTTGCATCAAGGTATTAGGCAAAATATGAATGTAATTAAAAAATAATTTAATATTTTTAAAATATTTATATAATTATTAGAACAATAATAGTTTGTATATTTGAGAAGAATTTAAGAATTGACCTAGTAGCAAAGGAAAGGTGAAAAAATCAAATATATTTTACTATGTAAATAAAGAAATGACGATAATATGTTTAAAAATGTATAGCATGTTATGAATAATACCATTGTAAAAATATGCAATGATAATAATGCATATATAAAGAGAGAGAGAACTATAAAATTTCAATTTATATAACAATGTACATTTATTATTGGATATTAAAAAAGTAGTAAGCTAAACTCTAAACCATTTGCACCTAAAATTCGGCAAGTTTTTTGGCCAAAATCTCAAAGGTTAGTTTTTAGTGATTGAAATTACATAATCTCAGTGCCCCAAGGGTAATTGAGGGTCCTGAATCTGTTTCTGCAATAAAATTTGCAATTTTAACACTGAAAATCTCATTTTCAACAACAAATCGTGTTGTTGGATTCCACCCAAACTTAAATGAAAAGGTGCAAATGGCCTAGAGATTAACCAACTCCATTAAAAAATGGACTTGATAAAAAATTTGTATGTTTGAATAGTAAAGTTTGCATTTTAATATAAAGACCACATTGATGGATTAGTATGCATTCGAATAACAAAGTGTTGATAAAGTATTTTTAAAAAGAAAATTTTTAACTGCAAATACATGTAAAAAGGTGGATAAAACATGGAGATTGTTTCGTAGTAAACATTATGAAGAAAATTTCAAAATTATAAAGATTTTGGTTTAGACATTTTATCAAACACTTTTAGCAACTAGGTTTTAAATTAAAGAATCACTTGCAAACTTTGAAATTTAAAAAATCGTGCCAACACATATTCAAACCCAAGATATTGAACAACCATATTGAACACAGCTATATTTTTGGTCAATATTAACTAGGAAAAAACCAAAGAGAAGAAATTTTAATTAAGAAGAAGAACTCATAATTTTTCTTTACACATAAATTTTCTCTTTCCAAAAACTGACAAAATTTCACAATTTTACACCAGCAGACTTCTAGCTTGAATTTCGTGCCAATGAACAACAATACACCCTATTGTACAACCTACCCACATGTGACAGAACTTGATGTATGGTATGCTCATGTTTCTACCTTGAAAAGTGTGCCCACACCTGCCAGAATGAAACTGATGTACAGTACTAACAGGATGCAATAAATGCTTCAATTGTTACCTTGGGATTTCTGCCCACACGTGCCAGTTACAAGTTGTTGTACAACCCTGCCAAAATGTTGTACAGTCTCTTCTAGACTTCCTTGGTATTTGTGTTGTTGAATCTTCTTGAAAAGTGTGCCAAGTTGTCTTGAGAACCCTTTCTCCTTCTTCAGTCTTCTCTTTCTTTTCTCAGTGGTGCATTCTCTCCTTTGCCCCTTCTCATTAGTTTATACTTTAATTATAGTAACAAACTTCCTAACTACAATCCAATGGCTAGGATTAGTTCACTAGATCTAGGGTTCATATTATATGCATTTTTTAATAATAAAAGCTAATTATTAAATACATCACTTAAATATGACCCACAACTTATAAGTACAAAATTTTCTTTTATTTAGATATAGTCACTTTTTATAGGGAAAAAAGGAACAAAAACCTTTTTGTCCCCGTCATTACACACACACCAAAACTATGAGGGAGCACCTTCAGAGTTAAATATTTCAACACATTAAATATCCAATTCTTCAAATAATTTACATAAGAGATATATATTTGACTACAAGTAGAAATGTAAAGTTGTGTACTAGATAGATAACTAAAAATATTTGGTTGAGTTAAAATTGTAAAAAATCTACATGCTTGAAGCATGTTGCAAAAAATTCATTTAACTCAACCATGTCTTTATTTAGAGCTTCTATTTATTTTTTTGTGATTTTAATGCCACAATTTTTTTTTGCTCTATTTTTACACTCTTTGGTAGTCTTGTCAATGTGAGTTGTAATGCCATTTTGAGATAAGTGGCATGTTGGTTCATTTTTCAATGCATCTTCTATGTTGTCATATATTATGCCAAAGCATTTCGAGAATGGACCTTTTGTTTGGAAACCAGAAATGAAGATAGTTTGTGTATCTGAAACAACAAATTTCCTTGCAAGTTCTTGTTTCAACTCTGGCCTGGAAACATTACCCCATCGAGGATGAATAACATGGATTTGGAATTTTCTTCTATGTAGATGGAGGTATCCACAAGGTGTTGAATGCAAATTGCATGTCCTTTGAATTGTTTCACCATTTCTAATTTAGTTGGCAATTTTATATGTCAAAGGTGTTTATGAGTAATAACCTTGCAACAAAGGTAACCGTTATGGAAAGGTTATTTGCATAATGTTAAATGAAATCAATGGTAAATAACCTTGCAAAAAAGGAAAAAAATGGTAAATAAAAACAAAATAAAAGGAGTGTGAAGATAGTTTGTGTATTTGAAACAACAAATTTCCTTGCAAGTTCTTCCTTCAACTCTGGCCTCAAAAGATTACCCCATCGAGGATGAATAACATAGGTTTTTAATTGTCTTCTATGTAGATGGAGGTATCCACAAGGTATTGAGTGCAAATTGCATGTCCTTTGACTTGTTTCACCATTTCGAATTTAGTTGGCATTTTTATATGTCAAAGGTGTTTATGAGTAATAACCTTGCAACAAAGGTAACAATATGGAAAGGTTATTTGCATAATGTTAAATAAAATCAATGGTAAATAATCTTGCAAAAAAAGAAAAAAATGGTAAATAAAAACAAAATAAAAGGAGTGCAAGAAAGAAAAATGTACAATACTAAATATTTAGGTGTGAAGATATTAAATGGAGAAAAAAGTAGGTAGGTGTGAAGAAAGTGTTACGAAGATCAATTAAAATATAATTAATAATAATTAATAGTCATTAATAGGTATAATATTAAAAATACATGGCCTTTCAAATCCAATGCCTAAGTCGTATATAAGAGGCGACAATCATTTGTAATATCTTTCAGCAATATATTTATCAATTATTCAATATGTGGGTTATTTCAAAAATGATGGGTTTATTCTGAATTCTTTGAGAATATCTTTACAGTGATATCAGAGCCCCTTCTTAGGCATTCACCTAATACCGGATTTTGGCCAAATAATTAATTGGAGAATATCCAAACTGGATCTTTGACCTTACTAAAAAAAAAGGAAAAAAAAAATGACAACAAAAAGTAAAAACAAAAAACTTAAAGTAATGAGAAAATAAAATATAGAAACCACACATGGTTTCTTAAAAAAACTATACATGGTTTCTTTTCCAACAACAAATAACCCATACTTTAATAAATTCAATATTACACAATAATATTCATATTATTAATATTTAATTTTTAAAAAGGAAAAAAAAACAAAACAAAAGGGATTAATAAATATTATTATAATATTATTTGGGAAAAATAAAGAAGAGAGGAAATACCAAAAAGGGAAAAGTTGAAATTTCTCCAAGAACCAGATCAGGGATTATTACACTTTTGTACCTACTTATTGTCGAATAAAAGAAGACAATTAAACCAAGGTCGTAATTGCAACTATGGAAAACTCATATTCAGTAATTAATTCGTAGTTACAAGCAACATTGCAAGAGTTAGAGAAATATAAGGTGACCAATAAATGTCTACAAGTTGAGGTTAAGACGAATTATTTGTTAAAATCAATAAGAGACGATGAAAATCGTCACTTAAAAAATCAAAATCGACATCTGGAACTAACCAGAAGAGATACCGAAAAAATGTTATCTAACAAGGATAAAGAAATATCTTGTTTAAAATTTTGCAATAAAAACTTAGAAGACCATACCAAAAAGTCAAAAAATGACGACAAATCACCATATTGAAGCGATAACGAATTGGAAAAAGAAACAAGGCGTCTGAACGAGCTCATCATGGACAAAGATACTAAATTGGCGCAAGTCCGCAGAACATTAGAAAGTCAAGAAGCAGAGATAGGTCAACTTCAACAACATATTAGTGAACTCCAGCAGAAAGAGAATGGCACTAAAAAAATGAACAAATTGGAGATTGCAGTTGTCAAAAGCTCGTTATCAAATAACACCGAATAAATTTTCAAATTAGTCACAAAAATTAAGAAGTTGAAAAATAATCGGAAGGTAGAACGCTCTACTGAAGACATTGAAGGAAAATTTTTAGACAAGCGGGAAGAAAATAGTTGCATCAAAAATCATAATGAAGATCTTAAGGAGCAACTTAAGAAGTCCATAGATGATAGAAAAATGCAAGTAGAATTGATTAAAAAGTTTTAAAATGATAACATACAATTAGAAAACAAGTTGGAAAATATACATAACGAAGCATTAAAAACTCAAGGAACGAAAATACAACGTCCACCATAGATCAATGCTCAAAAGACGATGCTCGTGAAATAAATTAACATTGTGAAAATTCCCTATCGACACCCCAACCATATAAACTGGTATCCTAGAAAGTGGGAATTGTCGAAAGATAATGATACTAATGTAATCAAAGCTCCCGATGACAGATCAGCAGGGAATCCCAAAAATCAGCAACAAATCAATTTGGGATGGATTGATCCGTCAACATATTGGAAGTTATTCTCTACACTTAGAGTTTTGTATCGACATGTTTCTTCAGCTACGACGCCACTATTAGGATTATTAATCCTCCTGTTATCTCTAAGGTTGTTTGACCTTTTTACTTTAAGATTTTTTATTGTGATGTGTTTTTATTTTTAAATTTTGCTTTGTTTTACGCCTTATGTTTGATTGAACGCCATTATGGTTTCTTTTATTATCTAGAATCATCAAAATCTTCACTCATTAGTCATGAACCTATGTATAGAAGTTCTGGTTTCTAATGGAGGTCAATATCCTAGCATGACAGATATACAGAGTGTTGCTTCCCTCCAGAAATCTGTATCTGGTGAGAATCTCACAAGGGAACATACAGCAGGGTACCTAAATTTTCAATCATCAAATTGGGAAAGAGGAGCTCTACATGGTAGTATCTTTGATGATAACCCAGAATACATCAGGCAATGGCTGCAAGAGTTGGAGAGAGAACTTTTTAATGATACTAATGAAGCAAGTACCATAAGCCCTGCACAAAGCACATATCTTGACAGGGAATGGGCAGACACAATAGAAAACCTTCTATATGAGGATACCCCTATGCATTCTCCGACGGAGAGTACGACCTTAAAGGATTATTCTAATGGCAGCACAGATTATTCCAATGTTGCAAATATTGTTGATTCATGTTCTGTTTCACAAACTAATTCTTTGCACCAAGAAGCATATGCATTAACTAGTCAGCAACAAGTTAATGTACATACAGGGAGCTCTTCCTAGCAGCTGTTATTTCAATGTGCAACTGCAATATCTGATGTTCAACTAGAATTGGCGTCACATATAATCGCAAAATTAAGAGAGACAGTCTTAATTCAAGGAAATCCAATGGAAAGACTTGCAGCGTACATGGTGGAGGGTCTTGCTGCACGAATAACATCTTCAAGGAAAGGGTTATACAAAGCTTTGAATTGTAAAGAGCCACCAAGCACTGATAATTTATCTGCCATGCAAATATTATTTGAAGTTTGCCCATATTTCAAATTTGGTTTCATGTCAGCTAATGGTGCAATTTGTGAAGCCTTCAAGGATGAGCAGAAGGTTCATATATTAGATTTTGAAATTGGGCAGGGAAATCAGTACATAAGCCTCATAAAGGCCCTTGCAGAAAGGCCTGGTGGGCCTCCGCATTTGCGCATGACCGGAGTAGATGATCCTGATGCAAGAAATTTTATATTATATAGAGGATTGTTAAAACTGGCAGCATTTTACTTACTGGAAGCAGAGTTTCAAACGAACCTATAATGAATCCCGGTGGGCAGAGAGGTTCAAAAATTCTGGTAAATCTTCTTATGAGGATTGTCGTAGGGTATTAAATCAAGTGAGGTTTCTTCTCAGAGACCTGAGTTCAGTCTCCCCAAGAAATGTTGCTCTATTAATGCGACCAATTATGTTTCTCAATTGTGATATCTCAGCCTAGGCGGTTTGCTCTGGATGGTGTATCTCTATGGATGAGGCCAAATGCAAGTTCCGGATGGTTTTGACTGAACTGAAGGTTAATACGGATATATGTCAAGTGATTTTTGTTCATTGTTAAATGCCAAGAGATGTCCACCCAATCCATCAATCCTTACGTTACCAACAACCACAAAACGAAATCAAGAAGATTACGGGAATGGTGATTGCTGCTTATTTATTGTCATGCTTGTCGTTATGAAAAGAGCATTCAAGATCACTAAAATACCACCGGACCAGCCTGCAAAGTGTCATACATTCATTGGAGAAGCTATTTGCCATTGGGAAAAAACTGCCACATTTCAATCACAACTAGATATCGCAGAGATTTAAGGGATGCCCATCGAATCTATGGATTCTTATATTGCCATTTGATCGCCACATTTCCACAATCAATTTGTTGAGCTCGCTCCACTAAATTCTTCCCAATAAAAGATGCTGCGAATCTTGAGGTTCGACGGTGAAAACGATGAGGACGCCAGCGTAGAAGAAGGATCAAAGGAATCTATTCGCCTGCGTTTACGTGAAATGACACTAGATTTAGGGAATATCTCAACTGCAGAAAGGAATGGAATGAATCAACTTACACACCGAAGATATACAGGAAGCTGAATTTCCCATTTAAAAGGAGAAAATTTCGGTGGAGGGGAGGGGGCCGCAAAGGCATAAAGGATTTTTCTTTTGAAAGTTCTGAAAGGGGCTGCTACCAGAGGGGTTGCGCTGACAGAACTTAAAATTTATTGTAATGTTCTGTAAATAGTGCTTCCAAAAGAGGGGGCTGGCAATTTTGGAGTTATGAAAGCCCAGTTTTGATCACTGTCTGCATAGCATAAGACACTCTACAGCTTCAATACAGGTTCTACTTTGAATGAGCATGACTAGCCTAGTTCATTTATATTGTTGTGTGATTTTTCCAATACTTTTCATTTCATACCAGCTTGGTTTTCAGTTTGATTTCATTGATTTGTACATTTCTGAAAAAGATTTCCTTAAGCTTGAACCCCTGTAGTCTAGGTTCAACTTTAGGGATAACACCTCCCTTGACCATATTGTCTATTAGATAAATTTTTCTTAACTTAGGAACCTTAATTAATTAATTGGGTCCACTAAGACAATTGGGTCCACTTGACCTAATGGGGCCACATGTACCGGTCACTGGAGTGTGGGGAACACTGCTAGAATTTAACTGCCACTTACTGCATGTGCATGCATCAATTTGGGCGCCTCCTAGACCAATCCCTACATTTTAGAAGCCACTAGGAGTCTCGGCACCAACCTACTTCAGTTAGTTGTAGTTAGTACTAGTTAGTCTATGTTAGCCCCCAGTTACTTTTAGTTAGTTCACAATCAGTTAGCTAGCACATGCCTTACATGGATAATGTATGGCTGCATGTGGAGTAGGCACCTTTTCCCACCTACCACACTCAGTTACATCGAGTTAACTAGCCATCACTGATTGTTTGAGTTGTTGGACATCTAGGAGTTGATTCATTGGACTCTGATATTGATTGAGACACCATGAGTTAGAGATTCAGTTAAATACAGTCACATCTAGTGGATATATTCGAATCCATCCCTAATTGATTCAAATTATTTTCCTGTGTAAACTATTGTAACACTGGATATTATTATTGTGAATGATACTGTAAATTCCTAAGCAATACTCATTTGTTTCCTATGTGATTTGTTTTGTTCAGTTTGTATCTTTATTCTCCATTTGTTGCAAACATTATTAGAAATATCTGCTTGAATATCTAAATGGCATTCAAATTCTAATATGGTATCAGAGCCTTCTCAGGTACGTTTCATGCATGTTTCTCCTCATCGAACATTAGAAGCAGTTGGGTTTCCACATAAGTCCCCTATGATGATTTGCTAGCTCTGGATTTATTCAAAGTAGCGGAGAGGGCGTGACAGACCCTGAAAACATGTTCATGTTGGGAGGAAAATCATGATTATAATAGTTCATATGTTTTAGTGTGTTATTGCAGTGAAATTGACATGTGCTACGTAGCTTGTGTGAAGTTTTGTAGTACTTCCAGTTGGATCAATTATGAGTTCTCAAACTCCTGAACCACGGATGCTCACAACTTCCAATTATCTTGATTGGAGGACTAATATGCAGCTGTCCTTGTGCAAGCTTGGCTACCATGGGATCATACATGGATGGGAGCCCAAGACTCATCAACCGGTAGAATGAAACAAGTTTATGAACTATTGTGATGAAGCATTCGGGTACTTATGTACTTATATATCCAGAGATCTCCTCTTCCACCTAGAATGCTTGAGGACTCCCAGAGAATCCTGGGAGAAGCTTGATAGCTTGTTTAACAAACAAGATGAGCTTCGGGGATACATTCTAGAGAATGAGTTGGTATCTTTACATCCCAACTGTTTCGAGACCATTGAGTAATTCTTTACTAAATTCAAGTCTCTGGTACTTCAATGCAGACAGTGCAGAATAGAGCGAAAGGATGAGAAGGATGTCTTTTCCATACTCAGCAAACTAGGCTTTGAGTATTCTGTATTTGTTTCCATATTTCATTCCAAGCGGGAAAGCTTTCCTGATTGGAAAATTCCTTCATTAGATTGTTTTTTCGAGTCCTTAATCAAGGAGCAAGACAAGTTGATTCGAATGGGAGTCATCAAGACCTCCAAAGATCAATCTCTCCTAGTTATTAACTATTCCAAAGCACAATCAAAGGGGAAATCAAAGAAGAAGGAGCCAAAAGCAGCTGATTTGAAGCCTAAATAGAATCAGCAAACTTCCAAAGAAGACTCCGGCTCTAAGAAGAAAAAGAAAAAGTGTTCCTACTGTATGAGGGGTTTTCATCCAGAAGACTCGTGCATGAAGAAGACCCTTGACCAAATGAAAGCTCTATGTGTACAGAACAATATTTCCCTTCCATAAAGAGTAGTAATGTTATCTGATGAAGAGCATATTGAAGAAGATGATATATGCTTCAATGCAAGCCTCTCTCCGTTGAAGGCTTATGTGATAGATCCTGGAGCATCCAACCACATGGTTGCTTCCAGGGAATCCTTCATCACCCTCCCTCTATCAAGAGGACCTAGAAGTCATATGGGAGATGAATCTAAAATCCCTAATGTTGAGAGAGGTTCAGATAAAATCCAGCATGATGATTTCATGCCCTCTCCTAAAGAAAAGCAAATTGTTGAATATGAAGAAGAAGCAGATTTTTTCCTATAGTCAATTCGAATGGAAGAAAGTCTCCTTGAAGTGAATCCTTCTCCTGCTGCTCCAGAAGTGTATGAGATCCCTGATATCTCACCTCCTCACATGGATGATCCATAAGAAGACATTCGAATCTATGTTTGTGAAGAAAAGCACTCCTTCTATTCTTTGCAAAAATTCTCTAGTAATTCTTTAAATTTTGTGCATAGTTTACCAGTGATTGTTTCAGAAATGGTAGAGGAATTTGATTTCTCTATCTATAATGATGTTGCTAGTGTGCAGATAAGTAATACCATTGATATTCCATAAATAATATCAGATTATAAGAGTGATCCGTTCACTCTCATTAATCTAGAGCTTCCAGTAAATTCCTACAAGACTGCATGCACCAAAAACCAGAATTTTGAAGAAGGAGAAAATTGTGCATCTACCATCTCGGTGGAGAAAAATTTTGGATCTGATATGGATCTATTTTGATATGATTTATTTTTTGATCTGATAATATGTGATTCAAGTTTTAATATTCAATAGCTTTCAGTATTGCTTGTAACTGGTTTCATCAAGTTTGGTTTGACAAATCAAGCACCGCAAGTCTCCTTCAATTTTGTTGTTGAGGATTCAATGTTAGTTCTCTCTTATGAGTTTACTGATATCAGATTTTGTGAATTATTAGTTATTTCTGAAGGTATATCAGATTATGGAGCTTAAGAATTTGCTCTCCACAGTCCCAGGGATTCTCTACCTTTGGTCACATGCTCATCCCCTCACAGAACTAGTAAAAAGGAAGACATTCTGCATCCGCCTGGACACTTGCTCCTAACACTTGGGGCCAATTTTACCACTCATGGTTTTCTGTTCAAGGATGACATATATTAGGTTCTTCAAGTGTTCCTCATATGGTTTGAATTCTAAATAACTTTTACTCTCTCTTCAGTTGATTTCAGCTGCTCTACATGGGTCAAGTTTTCACCGTGCAGTTGCTTATATTTCTGATTCAGTTGAGTACATTGTTCTTCTTCCAAAGAGGAATATTCCTCCAGACATAAGCACTTCGTTTGGATTCATGGGTTCACATGCACAAAAGAACCAAGATACTGCTGTTGCATAGTGCTGCAAATAGCAACAAAAATTTTCACATGTTTTTTCAAAAATTGTATTTCTGCTTATTTTGAGGGGGGGGTCCCATGAGGTTTTCCCTTATTTCCTCGGTTGTATTAAGCAACATTATTTCTTTTAGATTGTATTTGGGTGACCTATGGTCTTGTTACCAGGTCCCATAGTTGTCGAAGTTGGGACTCAGCGGGAGTGTTAGGATTATTAATCCTCCCTTGACCATACTATCTATTAGATTAATTTGGCCTATCTTAGGAACCCTAATTAATTAATTTGGTCCACTAGTAAAATTGGGTCCACTTGACCTAATGGGACCACATGTACTAGTCACTGGAGTGTGGGGAACACTGCTAGAGGTTAACTTCCACTTACTACATGTGCATGCATCAGTTTGGGTGCCTCCTAGACCAATCCCTGCATTTTAGGAGCCACTGGGAGTCCCGGCACCAACCTACTTCAGTTAGTTGGAGTTAGTACTAGTTAGTCTCAGTTGGACCCCAGTTACTTTCAGTTAGTTCACAATTAGTTAGCTAGTGCATGCCTTGCATGGATAATGCATGGCTGCATGTGGAGTAGGCTCCTTTTCCCACCTACCACACTCAGTTGCATTGAGTTAACTAGCCATCACTAATTGTTTGAGTTGTTGGACATATGGGAGTTGATTCATTGGACTCCAATATTGATTGAGACACCATGAGTTAGAGATTCAGTTAGATACATTCACATCCAGTGGATAGATTCGAATCCATCCCTAATTGATTCAAATTCTTTTCCTATGTAAACTATTGTAACACTGGATATTATTATTGTGAAAAATACTGTAAATTCCTGAGCAATACTTGTTCGTTTCTTGTGTGGTTTGTTTTGTTCAGTTTGTATCTTCATTCTCCATTTGCTGCAAACATTATTAGAACTATCTGCTTGAAGATCTAAATGGCATTCAAATTCTAATAGTCACAAGGAAAGATGCGACCACATTATAAGGCTTTGAGGACAAAGCCTTTCTAAGAGAGATGCAATGTTACAAAGATAAATTAAAATATAATTAATGATAATTTATAGTCATTAATAGGTATAATATTAAAAAGACATGACCTTTCAAAGCCAATTCCTAAGTTGTATATAAGAGGAGGAAATCATTTGTAATATCTTTCATCAATATATTTATCAATTATTCAATATGTGGGTTATTTCAGAAATTATGGGTTTATTCTGAATTATTTGAGAATATCTGGATAAAGATATTACAAAAAGTAAATGAATAAAATATTGACAAATATATGAGAAAGTTAAAGAACAAATTTAACATGTGTATGATTTCTAATAATATGGAATGCTCTAAGTGAATTTATGAGCTAAAAACTAAGATGCACAATGGTTTATATGATTGATGGTGGAGCCCTAATTAGATGGGATCATTCAAATGTACATTATGAGTCTACCATTCAACTTGGGATGTCCACACAACCCTTACCCTTGACGTAAGATAACATTTCCTAGCCATCAAATTTCTGAGTTTGAGTAGCGTTACTAAATACTAATTTGTTATGTTTCCATCAATCTAAGAAGAAGACTAAAATAAAAATATACTAAAATAAGAAATTTTGCTTTAAGAAATATTTCAAAAAGCTTTCATTTTGATTTCATAAATATTTTAAAAATGTAAAAATATATCAAAATATGAAGAAAATGTAAAAGTATCTTAAAATATGAAATTTTGATTTAAGAATTATTTTAAAAATCATTTTTTTTCTTTCACAAATATGTCAATTTACAAAAATGTAAACATATATATATGCAAACAATATGTGAAAGGAATAGTAAGGCTATTCAAGTACAAGTTGTAAAAGGAAATAAGTCCCATTATAGCATTACCCTTCATGGCTACCAATATGACTAGTTAGAGGCACCTCACAACACCCTATCTCCTTTGATGATGTGGATTATTAGTGAAAATTGTTCTCTTATTTTCTAATATCATGTCAGTCATGGTCTAGGTCCAGGTTTTAAAATCCATTGTTTTTATTTAGGAATGCCCAGGAAAATCTTCTCTTAGAATACTACATGTGTCCACACAAGTATTGAGTGCAACAATTTTTTAGTCCCAAATACCTCTAAGTACAATTAATTATGGTATGACTATATATTAGTTTTTTGTTGTTATGTTTACAAACATATCTTTAATACGTATTTTGGAAATAGTTGGAAGGTTTTTATATCCCCTAGAAACCTCTTATCAATTCTGAGCCTATCATTATGTATATATAATCAGAAAGTCATACTAAAAAAAATGCATGCTTCATCTCCAACTCTGAAAGTTAGTTTAATTAGTAAAAGTTTTTGTGAAAAAAAGTAAATGGAAATCTTAAAATCAAATCTTATTATATTATTTGAAGTATATTGATTGCATATACACTTAAAAATCAATAGACATCATATTCTATCTAAATTTAAAATAGTATAGCCCTATATAATATAATATCAATATAGTGTAACCATTTTTAAATAAAAACATTATAGAAATATAATAAGAAGACTAAAATAAAAATATCTTCAAATAAGAAATTTTCTTTAAGAAATATTTTAAAAAAATCATTTTGATTTCAAAAATATTAAGAAAATGTAAAAATATTTAAAACATCGTTGTTTTTTTTATATAAAAAATGGCACGGAAGATTATAGAGCTATATATTGAGTATAATAAAAATCAATTTACAAAAATGTAAACATGTATTTCTGCAAACAATATATGAAAGGAAAAGTAGGATATTCAAGTACAAGTTGTAAAAACAAATAAGTCCTATTGTAGTATTTTTTTCCTTTATCGCTACCAATCTACCTAGTTGGAGGTACCTTACAACACCCTATCTTCTTTGATGTTGTGCATTCTTAGTCATAATTTCTCTCTTATTTTCTAATATGGTGTTAGTCATGGTCTAGGTCCAAGTTTTAAAATCCATTGTTTTTATTTAGGAATTCCCATGAAATCTTCTCTTGGAATACTATATGCATCCACACAAGTATTGAGTGGAGCAAATTTTTAGTCCCAAATACGACTAAGTATAATTAATTATTGTCTAACTATCAATTAGTTTTTTGTTGTTATGTTTACAAACATATATGTAATACCTATTTTGGGAATAGTTGGAAGGTTTTCATATCCCTTAGAAACCTCTTAGCAATTATATATATATATATATATATATATAATAAAAGCCATTCTTTAATATATAAGTCATACTTAAAAAAAAAACATTGCCTTATCTCAAACCTCAAAGTTAGCCTAATTAATAAATGTTTTTTTAAAGAGTGTATGTAGATCTTAAAATCAAATCTCATTGTTTAAAGTATATTGATTGAATATATACTTAAAATAATCTATTTAAATTTAAAATAAATTAACCATATATAATATAATATCAATATACTGCAACCATTTTTAAATAAAAATATTATAAAAAAGTAATCAATAAAATAATCCTAAAATAAGAAATTTAGCTTTAAGAAAAAAATTTGAAATTTTTTAAGAAAATGGTAAGAATTATTAAAATATGAAAAAATGTAAAAATATCTTAAAATGTCAAATTTTGATTTAAGAAATATTTATTTAAAAAAAAATTATTTCATAAATATGTAAAAAATAGCAATGAACATTATAGAACTATAGATTGAACATAAAAATATCAGCTTACACAAATGTAAACAAATATTTTTGCAAAAAATATGTGAAAGGAATAGTAAGGCTAATCAAGTACAAGTTGTAAAAGGACATAAGTCGTATTGTAGCATTTTTTTTCTTAATAGCTACCAATCTACCTAGGTGGAAGCACTGTACAACACCCTATCTCATTTGATGATGTGAATTCCTAGTCAATTTTTCTCTCTAATTTTATAATATGGTGTTTGTCGTGGTCTATACCCTTTGTAAATACTTAAATAACATTCTTTCTCATTAAACTAATATTGTTATCTAAATTTTAAATATTAATGTTATATACATTCTTGAATTTTTCAATATTATGTATTTTCTTCTCCATATAACATATCATATCTTTATCTTTTTAGTAGACTTTCGTTCTTTTTTATAGATTACCAAGTAAATTTTAGATTTAGTAATCTACAAAAAGTCAACATAATATCAACAACTACATATAAAAAAAATATTTTAACGGTTAGGAGAAGAAATCCATAAATTAAAGCTTTACGAAATCAAACTTGATCAGCAATCCAAATCAAAAACCTTAACATAGTAAAGTAAGTGTAGATAGATATTTAAAATATGATTAAAACCAAAACCTCATTATTATTTTTAATAACCTTTTAAATTATTAAATTTTTTACTTACAAAGTTTAGCTATTCAAAATAAAATCAAAACCAAAACTTTATTATTAAATATTATTTACTCTAATACTTCCTCGGTCATATTTCTGGGTAAATAGATACCAAAACAAATAAATCATTAAAAAAGAGTTTGAAGGATGTGGAATGACGTTTTTTTTTTTCATAAAAAAAAATCTTATATATATTATATATATAAAAAAGGTATCACCAAGATGTTTACAATGTGTCAACAGACAATATATGTCCAATGGAATATATACCTGAACCAGTTAGACAAAAAAACCATGTTACTTCCCCGGGCCCCCATTTTACCCCTTATCTACGCCATCACCCACATGGAGGTCAAACATGGCATATTATGTAATAGCTGACATAATATACCGAATGTAATATCCCCAAAATGAACCATAAGATATAACAATCTTATGCGTTCATAGATATAGAACAAAAAACTAAAATGACCCAAATAAGTAATATGATGATGGGTCACGACCATCCCCACGAGCCACCAAAAAGTGGCCCATAGGAATCGCTAAGGCCTTCTTCGATAATAGATCAGCATCAAAATTGTTCTCCCGATATATATGCTGAATCCTGATTTCCACAAATTGCCCTTTCAGTAACAGTATGCGATCCTTCCAAGTGGCAAGTAGGACCGCATCCAAATGAAAATTGCCCTTAAACCACTCCACAATGACCCGGGAGTCACCAGCAATCTGTATAGTATCTATACCCAATGATCTAGTAAAATGTAGAATACTCCATAATGCCAATAATTCTGCCCGAGTGTTTGTGCCCATACCACAGTTCCACATCAAATTGTATCTGCCCAGTTGTGGCGAAATAAGTATCGCCCCAACGCCACTCATAGATCCACCAGCCTGTGATGCCCCATCAAAATATCCAATAGCCCGATCAAGAAGAAAATTAGGTTGCTGAAGTATACGAGGTTGTTTCTGCTTAAAACAAATGGGCTTCTCATCCCAAATATTCTGTAACTTATTAACAATCAGTAGTGGAGAAGTAGATGTATGCCTGAAGATATAGTTGTTTCGTGCCAGCCATAAAAGCCTACATACATGGAAAGGAATGGATCGCAACATACGGTCACCCATAATCCAAGCACCAAATCCCTCAG